>JARYHS010015800.1:0-22116 GCA_031002005.1 Vandiemenella viatica
AACATAAGCCATGAGAAGATTTGAACTTCCGAAAGTTGATTCGTCATGTTGAATAGCAAACTTACAATGTTGGAGCTCAGAGGCCAAAGTTCGTTCCACATCATCTGCCATTTCCTCTATACGTTGCTGCACAGTATTTGCACTCAATGGTATGCACTTTAAAACTAGTTGACAGTCTTTCTTCATAAAATTTTCAATTACATCTTTTATAGCTGGTATTATAATCTCTTCACCAATTGTGTACGGTTTGCCTTTCTTTGCTATGTTAAGAGAGATGCTGTAGTTTGAGCTCAGTCCTCCTTCACTATCAGCGCTAGCAGATGACTTCAAATATGTAATTAAATTTGGCCGAACTCTCAATTTCTATTTTAGCATTTTGAAATACTCAAAATCTTTGTTTTTCTTATCAGAATGGACCCTTTCCAAGTGGTCTTTCATTTTCGCCGGCTTCATAGCATCATTGCTAAAAGTTTTTTCACATAACAAGCACATAGGAATAGTTTCATTAGCAAAAGATGGCACAAAACCATATTTCAAATACTCGTGTGAATGCTGTCTGCTTATCTTCTTAGCACTGGTAGACGACATTGTAGGTATTAAACTCAGATTTATAATATGAACAACACTATACGATTGCAGCACAACAAAACAGTGGCAGTAAGAGACGCAACTTATTCCCGCACGAGCAATAAAGAACTGTCTGTTCTTTCTCAGAGTGCATTGTTGCTACTTCTTGCTAACAATAGATATCTAGACTTGGAAGGAATAATAATTACCTCTAAAAGTTACCTATTCAATAGAATTAGATAGGAAAAATATAAAAAAGAAGTATCTAAATTTAATGGTTTTCAGTATATTACGATATTTTCTATGTAAAGGACAAAATCTACATTTAGATATACAATACATAGAGTGGAAACCATGCTAGAGGGTAACAGTGCAACTTGTGTATAATGAACCAGCAGCGATCACTCCTCCCCTCCCCCCCCCCACCTCTCTGGCTTTACGACTCGTCGACAGCACAGTCATTAGAGGCGGGATGGAACTGCGGACAAGGAACTGGAAGGAATTTGGCCATGGCTTTTTGGAGGAAGCATCCCGACATTAGCCTTGATTGATTTGGGGAAACCATGGAAAACCCAAATCCGGATGCCCGGACGGGGATTCGAATCGGCATCCTCCCGAATATAAAATGCTTAAATTCCCGAAGTAAATAATACTTGTTGAGTTCATCACATAGCTTAGCTAAAATAAAATAATTGTGATGGTGAACTTATTTCTTATCCCAAAGACGGACCTTAGAAGAGACACAATTCATAAATTGGTCTACATTCGTTTCTCACAGGAATAACCACTAGCAAACCAGCAATGCAAGTGAAGTGTAAAGCGGCAAATCAAACAGTTCAAAAGCTAAGCTTTGCTCCATTATTACCTCACCGTCACCGCTTTGAGCCCCAGTATGAGTCATCGCAACAATCCATTGGTTTATTTGTTTTCGCTGCTTTGTTCTTCGCTCTCGTCGTTGCTATGCTTTCCGCTCCAGTGTGTTTTCTCCTTAACACATACCTAAAGCGACACAGGCTTCGGTAAAACTAAGGTTGTAATGGGGGTAGTCAGTTATTTTGTATTTTTATTGGAATATTCCCATTTTTTTCCTAGACAATTTAATTGATCCTCTTTATTATCAATCGACCCCCTTTCGACCCCCGTGTATTAATCGACCCCTGGAGAACTCTTATCGACCCCCAGGGGTCGATACCGACCACTTTGGGGACCCCTGACCTAGACGAAGCGACCGACTACCAGAATCCGTCATTACAGACAGTGTGTAGTTTAAGTGTCCAGTCAAAATTCTCAGAAGTCTGTGAAGACCATAGAAATTGTTGAAATATAAACAAGAAATTTCTCTACTCGACGCTTATAAATTAAACCATTCACCATGTGTTTGTGTGCCGGGATTTTTTTAATAAAATACTGCTAGGCGGTTGCGAAATAAATGGAGGTAATTCAGAAATGAAGATCTTCATCTCTGCTTCCCTATGGCCATTATGAAGACTGTGTCAGTGGAAGGGTTTCATAATATTGTCGGTGTGAAAACAGTTTATATTTTAGGCACTTATGGCAGAAAAACAATTGGAAGTTCTGCAGAAAAATAAAATTTTACGACAATAGCTTCGCCTAGAAATAAATATTTAATGCAATAACTACGACACTGTAGTGAAGAAAACCGCAAGTAGCAAACGAAGGATTGTGTTGGTGGGTATCGAACCCATGACCTTTCGCCTGTCGGAATGCCGGTTTAATAGCCTCAGCCACTCCCACTGTTCCTGTACAATCCACTGTGAAATATTACAATCTTTGGCATTGGAACTGAATGGCTGGATTGATTTTTTGTAGAGATGTTCGGACTAGTCGGTAAAGCCGACTATCCGGCCACTTTCATAATCGGCGACTATTCGGCAAAGACTATCCGTCTTCTTAGTACGTATAAAATGTATATAGGAGGCGTTACATAAAATAAAAACCTTGATTGTTATTTAATAATTTTATTTTAGAATCAGTCTTACACATTTAGAAATATAAAGCAATATTTCCTTTGGTAATCACTCGATAAAATTATTTACTTGTAAAAAAAAAATAATACTTTGACATTTATCAAAAAAATTAGTATCGTAATTAACAGACAAAACAATATAAAATCTTCAATAAATATTTCTTCTTATTGAAACGAAAGAGCAGGATTTTTTATTATTATTATTAACATACTAAGTAATATTGATACAAGATTGCATGTACACACTTTGACTAATAAATTTGGCCGCCGCTGAAAAATTCTATCACTTCTTATTTTGCACAATCTGACATCAATGTCATCCTAAGAAACACTAATGCAATGCTGGCTTGCAAGTATTGCATTACTGTATGCTGGGATGACATTGAATGTCAGATTGTGCAAAATAAGAGTGATAGAATTTTTCAGCGGAGGCCAAATTTACTGTAAAAGTGTGTACATGATATACCGTAAGAAAAATAAACTGCATCATAAAACAAAAACAATCAGTCTAACGTACTTATATGATTTATAACCGTACATAATCTAATCAAATCAAATTTGTGACAAACAAAAATTAAATCTCCTTATATTTTTTATTACTTAGTTATATTTATTTTATACTAAAGGTAAATTATGGTGTAAAAAGACTAAAGCTTCTGCCCTATCTGGCAGCAATCGATTATATTTTTTTTCTTTTCGTATAAGTTTCCGGCCTCAGAGAACAATCGCCACTGTAAACGGAACTTGCGGGACAACTAAGTTACACATTAGCCATGCGCGACATTTCAGGATACCTAGAACTATTTCGACTCCACCACTGAAATGGGTCTTCATTGCGCTTTATCACCGGTAACGCACAGTAGGACTGCAGTTCATGAGCTGCCCTTGACCTGTCATCTTGAATATCTTCTATTTTTCTTGATACAAATTTTTGGTAGCAATGCCAAAAATTCCGCTGTGTTGCCATTTCTATATTGTCTTCATCGATGGAAGTGCTGTGTAGATCATCTTTGCCATTGTCGCTCTCGTCATCACTCATGATATTTTTCAGAGATTCTAGTAAAAATTGAGACCTAATAGTGATGAGGTCCTTTGTCTCGAAAAACCGTTGCTTATATCTTGGATCCAACGATGTAGCCAGGATCCGGGTCGAACTTACTCACCTAATCATTTTCCAGCGGGACTTTCATTTCCATGATTTCGTTGTTCTCATCATTGTAAATTTCTAGATATTTCTGTAAGGTTTTCAGATGAGGTATTACTTCAAACAACGAAGAGCAACTTGAACCTATAATCTTAGTAATCTCTTCAAATGGCTTCAGCAATTCAATGCTTTTTCCGAGTATTTTCCAATCTTCAGTAGACAAATTTTCGAAATTTACCGACGTTTCAGCCACGTATAAAGAAACAGCCCGTTTTTGTTCTATAAGGCGAGATATCATATAGTACGTGGAATTCCATCTGGTACATACCTCTTGGACAAGCTGGTGGTCTGGTAAATTTAGTTCTTGCTGCAGATCACGAAGTTTTGACTGAGCCTGATTAGAGTGGTTAAAGTGTGTGAAAATTCGTCATGATATTAAAAGTATTTGTATCATGGTTCAAAGCAGTATTGATTGCTAGTTGTAGAGTATGTACGAAAAAGGTACTCCCTTAAAAACTGAATCGTCACATTTGTGCGTTCTTCCACAACGTCGTAATTCCACAAAGTTGCAATTTCTTCTAAACAATTTTTTTATGTTATTGGCATTATGTGTTTCGGGGAAATGTTTCATTTGCAATACTGCGTGATGATATTTGAAACTATCGTCAAGCCAGTGAGCTGTAAAACTCAACAAACTTTCCTTGTTATTTATGTTTGTCCACATGTCGGTAGTGACTGAAATTGCAGCTGCACTCAGCACTCCTCTTCGTATTTCAGATCTAGTCTCTTCGTAAAGATGAGGAATGATGTTTTCTGTGAAATACTTTCTGCCCGGTATGTTATATTTTGGTTTAACTTTTCTCATCAAGTTTCAAAAGCCAGTATTTTCAACCATTGACAACGGCAAGTGCAATTATCCCACCAATCGCTATATTGATGTCTCTCGATCTTGAGTCTTCACGTGACCATTGTACAGCAAAACTATCTTCAATATTTTGATGGCTTTTCTGACATAAACTGACCTCTGACGACACTGAAGTTGACGGAGTAGGCACTGTTGTAGGTAGTTCATCTACTTGGATTTGCGACTGGGATGAATCGTCTGTGGTGAAATATTTGATCACAGAACCTAACTGAGGTATCAGGGTTGGATGTCGGTATTTGATATGATTGTTCATACTGATGCTGTTTTTCCCTGGCCACCACGAGAAATTATCATTTGGCACTGATTAAACTTCACTTTACGCGAATCATTGTCCAATTGATCAAAAAAAAAAAAAATCCACACACGAGACTTTTTTTTCGCATTATTAAATTAATTTTAATTCTCTTTCACTTTAATGAACAATAACAACACTGTTGTTCTTATTTTTTACACAAAAAACACCGCTCTGACCCGTGCACAAGCAAAAATCAAGAAACAATGCGAACTAAACAATACATGTTGCGGTTGCGCGCGAATCATCTGTAAGCGAAGCGTCATGGAAATTGCCGAATACCTCTGAAACCATGATCTGCTTGGCCGACTAGTCAGCCAAAGTCATAGTCGGAACATCTCTAGTAATAACTGATACAGGTAAAATAGCGTAAATATTGCAACCCCTTCTACTTGCATGAATTTCTGCGTCTAACTGATACAGATAAAATAGCGTAAATATTGAATCTCCTTCTCCTTACATGAATTTCTGCGTCTAGCTGTAAATAAACGAAAAGCAAGATGATGGTACGAATGTAATATGATGGTTGTTGATTGGCGAGTGAAGGCTGGCACTTGACCGTTCTCTAGGAATAGCTGCAGTACCTATAGACGACGCACCCAGACTCCAGGTTAGCGTTTTATATACTAGGATCAGCAACTAAACATTCGAAAATTCTTACTTATGGCGGATTTCCTAAAGACAAATGTCATTTAATTATAGCACAAATAGTAGGCATATAACCAGCTAATGAAAGAGAATAATACTCATACTTGATAAAAATTACTGAATTATTGTATACATAAATATTAGTTAAATCAATACGAAAAATGAATTTTTATTGATATTTACTTTCAAACTTGGCAAAAAGAAACGAAATAAAAACACCTGTATTAAGGTGTAACTTCATAAAATCTTATCTGAGTACACTGACTTAAATTGTAAATTCAATAATTTGAGCAATGCAAATTTCTATTACATGAAATACAGCAGATTATTGATAGCATAAATAAACTATTATATTTTCCAGAATATAATTATTTTTACACAATAGGCTATTTTACAATATTAAAAAAATATTATAAATTGAACTCATTCTCGTAAATTAATGCTTCAGGAAGCTAATTTTTTCAATTTTGAAAATAAAAGTATATTACTTTTAATAAAAAAAGCGAAATAAAAATTATACTTTTCTTACCTCTGGTCACGTGACAGAAAACGCTCTAGGATAGGTGGTCGCTTGAGTGACGTCACACGTCTGTAAACGCTGTGGATGGGAAATGAGCGTTTCCTATTATCCAAGTTTTCAACTATTTTTATTGTTTGTTGCTGGTCATTTCTTGTTATTAGCGAAATTTCATTTTGAATACAAAATCGTGAACAATTAGTAAAAGCCTACAGCGGAAAAAAATCGAAAATAGACGCTTTATTTGTGGGGCTGGCTATAGAAAAAAAACCTGACTTTTATTCTGGTGAGCTTAAACATGCAACAGCTTCAATTTGAGACGGATTGTTGTGCGTTAGCAAACCATTCGCCGAAAAATTCTGTACGCGAAATTTGTGCAGTGAAAATAAAGAAAAGTTGTATGGGTGTCGCAAATATTTACAAACAAATGACGGTATTTCTTGTAGCTAATAAGCAGCTCTTTCAAATAAATATAGCAAGAGACCGATATAATCTGGTATAATGAACTAAAATGCAACATGAAATTGGCTCAGTAGTTTTTTTTAATTAAAAATAATCTCGCTCTGTTTTAATGATGCTAATGTATCACGGAAAAATCATGCATAAACTTAACTTGAGGAACGCCAAAAGCAACAGAAACACACAAGTCTCTACTAGCACACAGTGTAATCATCGACCAAGCTCAGTCAAATGGCTCAGCCGACTGGAGCGCTTGATCGGTGGATCACATGAAGCCCATTGTTCAAACTACTTTTTCTATTGTTAGGAGTGAATTCGTGGAAAATAAACCTTTGTTCCGAGTAATATGATTTATCTACTTTGAATATAAATAACTATTTTGCCTACGTAGACTATTATCAAAACTGACTTTTGTCCCTCTAGATTTAGGAAATATCACACTGTGTGGCGTCCCACCGGATGCAAGGCCAGAGCGTTAACCGCTCACTCACCACGATCGGAACAACTGGATGCTGTGAGCCATTTTTCTTAATTGCAGATTAAGGCTTATAGATAAATGATATTTCTTTGTCAATGCAACTGAATTTGTTTGTTTATTCATTTACCTACCTCGTTTCACTTCATCTAACACGAAGAAACGGTGAAGTGTTTGCTATTAAGAAGTAGTGACCTGATAGCTGTGTGCTTGAAGAGTGGTAATGGAATTCAGAACGTCCTACGTTCGAACCTTGGTTGGGATAATATTTTTTGCGAGCATTTTTTCCGTTTTTGTTTGCTGTTTTTTGCACTACTATGTTTTTATTCGAAGAACTCATAACAGTTGCTAAGCGTCATACAAGCGTTTGAAACAAATTGCTACCATACATGAAAACTTCTAATTTTTAAACTTACCAGAGAGAGAATATCATGCAAAAAATACAGGTGCACGGCGGCAAATAATGGAATATATTTTAGAAGTGACATCACTTGTAGAAATCTTGCAACAGTTCCGGAACGCGTTGTGTCCTTTTTGTTGGAATTTTTACCTGATGATACAACTGCATGTTACCTTCCTGATATAACTGCGTCTATTAAGCGGTATTTACTTTTAATATGCAAGTAATATAGGTATTTTTTAAAAAATACCTGTTTATTGTGTGCAAGTAACGTCCAATTTCCTTTTTGATATCTTCTTTCGTTGTTTCAAACGGTTGTAATTCCCTTGTTATCCAAAAAGTTGTGAAGCCTTCAGAAAAAAAAAGAAAAATTAAATTGAAGTTTTGGTGGATTTCGGGAAAAATGATTATGCGATGCAACCAACAGCAACTAGTATCCAAAGAAAATGACAAATGAAAACAAATTGAACATATTCCGAAGCTAGGATCGAACCTTAGGACCCTAACCCTAATAATTCTCGCCATAAACAACGTATTACATTTAACTCTACGAAATCGCGGTGTAAATGAGCTTCACAGAAAATAGTAGGTGGGTGCAGGATAGGGGGAAGTTGGGTGTGTATGAAAATTGCCACCGGAGCGTGTGCTCCAATGCAATTAAATTAAAATTAATTAGTTTTAATAACATGACGTTAGAAAAGGCATCAGCTGTATGGGGCATTGGTTGAAATATTGTGACTTTGTCGCAATATCAAATAGAAGTTGTTACATTTTTAAGCTCCACAGAATAAAAATCAGTGGTTGTTTCTATAGCTAGCCCCACAAATAAGGCGTCTACTTTCAATATTTTTCCGCTGTAGGCTTTTACAAATTGTTTTCGATTTTATATTCAAAACGAACTTTCATTAATAACAAGAAGTAACCAGCAACTAACAATAAAAATAATTGAAAACTTGGCTAATAGGAAACGCTCTATTCGCAGCGGCAGCGTTTACAGACATGTGATGTCACGACTGTCAATGCACGCCAAGGCAGCAAAGGAGCGTTTTGGCGGGCTTTTAAATTCTTTAAATTTCAACTTTGAATTTTACGCAAAATCTCTTCACTCGGTGAATAAAGTGTACCAATAAACAATTTAAAACCATTTTCAAGAAGTAGTCAAATACCCAATTTGCCGTAAAATTAACACAGTTCTATTGTACTAAGTAAATAGGTTTTCAACAGACATTTCAACAAAAATTTCCATCACCTTGATGGATTCTTATGGCAACCAAACATTATAAGATTAGGGTGCAAATTCTTAACAAAATTTAAAATGGAATTTCTGCTAATAGACACTGATGCTTACCATGTTGTTAGCTCACTAATGTTGTAATACCCCTTTGGAAAGGAAATGGTGATGTGATAGACTGCTTCAATTATCAACCGATTTGCCTACTTTGCCACACAATTAAGATCTTTGAATGTATTGTGGATGCAAGCCTTCCAAGCATAGTTATGATTGCCGCAAATTAGTGTGGTTTTATGAAAGGCACAGGGATGTTTGACGCTATTTATGCCACACATCTTTGCTGGAAAGACACCTTGAAAGGAAAAAGCACTGCACATAAAATTTTTAGATTTTAAAAAGGCTTTCAATAGAGTACGTAGAGATCTAATACATTACTCACTGAGATGGTATGGGGAACCATAGGTATAAATTAAATGGAAATAGCCACTACATCGTATTGTCACCAGTTATATTAGATGTGCTGTAAGTAGTTCTGACTCTTATTTCCCATCCAGGAACCAGCTTTGACCCTACTCCAGTTTATCCTCTGTCTTGACACCATTGCTGGAGAACTGCTCACTACACACTCCAGAATATTACTCCATGCTGATGACATCATGGTCACATGCAAGTCTTGACAAGAATTTGAAAAACTTCCCCTGATAAATACATCTTGCGCCTTATGTCTGGAAGACCGATGACATGGAGTATCAGGTTCCAAGTGATGGGTCTGTTAATATCAGCGGCATTGAACTCTATAGTCATAATCTCAAATAACTGGGAACAGAACTCTGTCTGGATGGTCAGACACTCCCAGATATCTGAAACAGAGCCAATGAATTTGGTATAGTTCCAACCACCGAGAAAATGTGTTAGGGTCCTCTGCGATGGTACAGCTGTGAACTATACAGAAGTGACACATCAGTGGCAAGAAGAGCACTTAACATAAGACTGGAAGGCCAAAGACCATGAGGGGGACCAAAGAAACACTGACTGCATACCTTATGGGAGGACATGCATCTAGTGAATGTATCACCTGAACATGTACAAGATCAACACAAATGGAAGAATCCAGAGAAGGAGACCCTGCAATATTGGATTAATGCTAAAAAGAAGAGAAATGGATTTTACCACAATTTACAGGGCTAGGGGACACCATAAACAATTTTCTAAAATATTCACAACTTTAAGGCCATTAACACATAGATTATTTTATGTTGTATGAGGTTTATAGTATATATATATATATATAAAATCTGTGTGTGTGTGTGTGTGTGATAATTTTATTCTAGCATATGGAATATCAAAGATTTTTTATAAGACTGATATGATTATCTGCAATTTCCACAACTATACAATTATTTAACCACACAAATACTGAGTCTTATGGTGTAGCTAGGTTATAAAATTATAATTTTTATATGACCCGTTAAACTAATTTTCACAATTTTAAAAGTATAAAACTCTGCACCAGTATATACTCTATATCAATTTTACAGCTAGTTGGCCACTTAAGATTTTTCCTCATCCTTCACAAACATGAAACACCTTATTACATACAATCTTTTGTGTGTTACATAACAAAAGCTACAAAAAATAAGGTTCCTCACTGCTACAAATACTTTTATGTATTGTTAAATAACTACAGTTCATAAACAATTCTTTAGAATAGTTACAAGCATGAGGTTGCTAGTTGATATGGTTTCTTTTACATTATGAAGCTATATAACGGTGTAAACAATTTTCTACAAACCTAAGGATGCTCACCTGTATGAGCTATATTTTAGGCATTTTGAACATAGAAGAATCCTTCACAGGTAAAAAAAACTAATTATCATGGACTATTTTATGTGCTTTGAGGGAACCAGGTTGTGCAAATGATTTTCCACAAACTTCACAAGCATAAGGCCGCTCACCTGTATGGATCCTTTTGTGTCTTGCAAGGTTAGGATTATCAGTAAAACATTTTCCACAAACTTCACAAACAAAAGGCCGCTCACTTGAATGAATTCTTTTATGTTTTGCAAGGCCAGAATTAGCAGTAAAACATTTTCCACAAACTTCACAAGGATATGGCCGCTCACCTGTATGGATTCTTTTGTGTCTTACAAGGCCAGATTTATCAGTAAAACATTTACCACAAACTTCACAAACAAAAGGCCGCTCACCTGAATGAATTCTTTTATGTACTATAAGGCTACTATTATCAGAATAACCTTTTCTACAAACTTCACAAGCATAAGGCCGGTCACCTGTATGAATTCTTTTATGTACTGTAAGGTTACTATTTTCAGAAAAACCTTTTCCACAAAATTCACAAACATAAGGCCGCTCACCTGTATGAATTCTTTTATGTACTACTAAGAGATTAGCCCGTGTAAATGGTTTTCCACAAATTTCACAAGTGTAAGGCCGCTCACCAGTATGAACCCTTTTATGTCTCATAAGGCTATCAGACCGAGTGTATGTTTTTCCACAAACCTCACAATCATAAGGACGCTCAACTGTATGCATCTTTCTATGCGCTCCAAAGTGACTACACTGCATAATTGATTTTGCACAAACTTCGCAAGTATAAGGTCACTCAAATGTAGGAGTTTTCTTATGTTTTATAAATTTATCAAACTCTTTAAATCTATTACCACAAACATCACAAGCAAAAGGCTGGTCAATCTCATGGAGTCTTTTACGAGTTATTAGGATGTCAGAATTCATTAACGGCTCTCCACACATTCCAGAAATGGAATGCTGCTGCAGATAATCAGTAGGAATGACTTGATGATACCTAGAAACAAAGTAACACTGGTAAATTTAGCTTAATAACAATCCTATAGTTAATAAACTAATGGTTATAATTTGAAAATCACATAGCAGGATTCTAATTATATATATATAACTTGCATTTATACAGTTACAATATATTATGTATATCAATGTTTTATGCTCTTCAAGTATTTTGGCATTACTTTTCTATTCCATTAACTACAGAACATGTATGCAAGTATGTAATATAATTAGTAGATTATAGCAAGCTTGAGTAAAGTGTACAAAATTATATATTTAAATTCTTACTCACAGCTCACTCAATAAATTTGTCGGACATTATAGACTAATGATGTATATATTAAAAAAATATATCTCTTATCACACTCTTTAACACTTTCCTATAAACAAGTGCCAATTATCTTATAAAAGTCTATATGTAAGTAATATATATTGCCAACATATTTCTACACCTACAACTACCAAAATACCCATCATTGCCTAGTCTAAACCAGACTGTTTTACCCACACACTATTTTTATATTTTTGATATGAATCATGAGTACCAAGTTTCATTAATTTGGCACCAGCCATTTTCAGAAATAAACTAAACATTGATATATCCAAACAATTCCTAGGACAGGGTGAATTGAATGCTGCGATACAGAATGTCAGATTGTTCCATGCTGCATTTCAAACTAACCATATCATCTGTTAAAGTTGCTACTTAATAATCAAAACATCTACTATTTGTGCATTAATAAATATCACATACATAAATCTGTATCTGGAATATATCTGTTTGGTCCAGCATTATGTAGAAAATAAGGATTTTTCAGGGGTTTTCACTATGTTTAACCTTAGGGTACAAGCTAAAATCTTATATCTATATGACACAATTTTATCAATATTCTGGCATAACTTAAATAGCCGATTTATTGGGCAGGATTTAAAACTGTGGGTTTCTATAAAGAATGTTTAAATTAAAAGGGGCGGCAGTAAAGGGGGAAAATGGTTGGAATTTTGTAAACCTAACACAGACAGTATTTTTTTGCTTGTTTTAAAGTACACTTTGTAAAAGAATATTATCAATAGTTAAAGGATGAAAATAGGGAGATAGATTTGATTTTGTAAAACGAATGTGGATAGGTATTTTTCTCTTTGCTTTAAAGTATATATGCAAAGTTCCATGAAAATTGTATAAAAAATGTAGGTTTACAAAAGAATTAGGGGTGTAAAAGGGGAAAGCCACTGGTTTTTGTTACTCAGATAACTTCTCCAAGAAAAAATACATATATGTGCTAACTTTCATGGTGACCTGTCAAATGGTGTCAACTGTAGCTTTGTGGAAAGAACATTGAATAAAATTGAGGGGAGGTAAGTTTTTCTCTTTATTTTTAAAATATATATGTGTACATGGTTCCAATGAAATCACATAAACAGTGGTTTTATAGAAAAATTTAGGGTTGTAAAAAAGGGAGTGGAGTGATTTTTGAAGTTTTTTTTGTCATAAATCTTCTCCATAAAAAATAAATACGTTTGTCAACTTTCATTGTGATTGGTCAAACGGTGTAAATGTCTATTAATCTTGGATATACTAACATCCTCTTATATATGTCAGATTCAATGTTCAAATGGTATAAACTCTATATAAAAACTAGAATCACCATGTTGGGTTTAATTTCATTATTTGTAGTATATATTACTTCCATTCTGCAGTACAATAATTTAGTTATTCAATAATATTCAGTATGGACCTCAATCACTTTATGGAATATATTGATCATGCATACAGAGATCAAATTCATTTATTTTAGTAGCATCTCAGTTGACAAATTATTTTTTATAGTACATTATAGTTGTGTAAATTGTCTTAATGTATCTGTAAATGATAAGGGAAGAAAAGCAGAAACAACCTGAGTAATTACTGAGTAACAGCAGCTATGACAGCTATGGATGAAAATACTTAGATATATTTATAGATTACTAAATGAACAAAAATATAAGGCATAGTGAATTTTGTATAGAATATAATATATTAAAATGACACTATACACTGTGTTGTTACAACTCTTACATTGTAAATAGCCTGAAACACAAATAAATATTAGGATCACAGAAATGATTTTAGTAAATGAGATTATATTTTAAGTGTTTGTACATAATTTATACCAAATTCTATTTCTTTATTGGTAAATGTTGTGGAGTAATTAATGAAAATTAATTAATAACTTTACTGTCAGTGTTATATTGTAATATAACACTTTTCATAGAAGTCTTTTATAGTGTAGAGTATTAATATAATGCTCTAGGGTAACATGCCCAGTGAACCTGCTATTTCTGTTTGATATTTCAGGGATCCAGTTTTCCAACACCATCTTCTACACACAAGTCCCAGACATGCCAACTGCCTTGTACCTTTGTAGCCTGCTAGGTGGCCAAGTTCTCAAAAACAGCTTAGCAGCCTAGAATATATGAGCAACTTCAGCTATACTTCGTAGTGGAAACTGAAATGTTTCCCCTCATATTAACTGCTATACTATTTTCTCAGCATGAACACTAGTTTCATTTCATTTATGCTGCCTTGATGATAGTGGCATTTTATATCTATAATTACCAATTACAAATATTGATCTATTACAATTTTCTGGTTTTAACTGTTTTCAGACCTTCAGAATCAATCTTTTATTGTCACTATATAACCACCAAAGCACATCTGAGAATTCAGAAAAAGTGATGTCAGTCATTGGCTAGATACTGCTTCACTATAGACACCTGGTATAAATGACACCTGGGGTAATTAGCCATCAAATGTGTTAATCACAGTTTATACAAACATATCATGCTATTGTACTCAGCCACATTAATATTAAAGATCAGTTGTTATCAAGGGGAATTTCACAAGCTGTTTTGTAAGTGAGTAGCATGAAGCCTGACTGTCTATTAATTTAGGCGAAGTATAGCAGGCTTTATTTTGATTTAAGGATCCACATATCTTGTAATGAAACTGTATACTTTATTTACATTCAGTTGTTGTCTTAGTAAAGGAGTTAAATAAAGTTAGTTTAGTACACTGGACAAATAAAATTCCACGGAATTTGAGAACATCATTTCAAATGATCCCTAGTCCAAGTAGCTCATTTTATTCTGATCCTAGAAACAATAGCCTAAAATGAAACATAATTTCACAAGTATCTGAAACAAACCTCTATCATGCTGGATATTCATAAAAGAATTGTGTAAAATCAACTCCGTAAATATAAACTTTATGTAGAAACTGGTATTAACAGTAATATCTGACTGAATCATAACCAAACAGAAAATGAGAACTAAATTCCGAATAGATCTGTATTATTCTGATTATAAATTCTAATGGGGATGTAAGGGTCACTAGCCTCTTCCTACCAAATGTCAACCTCTCCATCATGTGGAGCAACCTTTTTGTACGGATGAGGCTCTGGTGTATGAAATATTCCTGGTATAAGGAGTCACCCACTGCTTGCCAAGGCCTCCTAAAGAAGGGCAGAAGAGTGGGGAGTGGTTCAGGCCACCCTCTTGCCCTTGGAGTTTGGAACGGCCCATCAAGGCAGATGAATTAGAAACAATGGATGGCATGGGGATACAGAAGGTAGCAGGAAGCCACTACATTAAAGACCATAAGGGTATACTAAAGATATATAATCCTCTTAAATTCCAAATAGAATAATGCCTTTTCCTCGGTAAAATAGCCCCAATTGGATATCCAGGTGCAGACTGCTCAGTGAGGAATCATCAGAATGGACAGAAGCATTCTACGAGTTAGAGCGAGGAATGTTAGAAGTCTGAATAGGGGGCAGAGATTAGAAAACTAAAGAAGAGAGATGGAATGACTTTAGATAGATCTCATTAGGATTAGTGAAGATAACTGGAAGAATGCAAAGTATTTCTTGTCTGGCAACACAGAATAATCAATACAAAAGCTGTAGGTGGAGTTACTGGTGTAGAATTTGTAATGAATAAGAGAATAGGAAAACAGGTGAGTTATAATGAATAGTTTATTGACAGATTTTTTTTGATGAGAATAGACACTATGCCTGCTCCAATCACGTTAGTACAGGTGTATATTTGGCAATGTCACAGGAAGATGATGAACAAATAGGGAAAATATACAGTTATACTGAAGAATGAGCTCACGAGTTTTTGTATACAGAAGGTGTTATTTGTGAATACAGTGTTCGTTGAATAGTATAACTTCTCTATTGTGCTGAAAGGAACGTTCCTGTAGAGTCAGAATTAACACAATACTGCCATACTCACGTTACTGTGTAAAAATGGGCAAACCAGCTAAGCAGCGCAGTGGTTGACCCGTGGAGGATGAAGCTCCCCCAGCCATGATGGCCGCCCTCGCCGGCATACCAGACCTGGTGCGAAAGCAAGTGGAGATAGTGCTACAGGGAAAAGACACTGTCCACCTCATAGTGCGTGCCATCAGGGAAGCAGTCACTGCAGCAGTTGTAGAAAATGTACATAGCAGCATTGACTTCAGTGGTGAGAAAATAACTCAGCTGAACGAGTCATTTACCAAGAGCGAGAAAAAGGTATGCAAGTTACAAGATAAACTCTCCAGTATCGCTGACGAACTCGAGCAGTATCAAAGGCAAAATAGCCTCCGCATATTTGGTGTTGCTGAAGAAAAAGGGGAGAAAACTCACGCCATTGTGATGGACGTATTGGAAAGTAAACTTGGAGTTACCATTAATTTAGCAGATATTGACAGAAGCCATAGGGCTGGTTGACAAAGACCTGGTGCTAAAAATCCTAGAGTGATAGTTGTAAAATTTGTGTCTTATAGGAAGAGGGCAGAAGTATTTCACGAAAAACGTAAATTGGCAAAATCTGGTGTCATTATCCATGAAGAGCTCACTGCCGAGTGTCTTAAACTGCTGAACGCAGCAATTCATAAATTCCAAGTTAAAAATGTTTGGACATATGACGGTCAAATTGTAATAAACAATGGAAGTACAAAAACCTCCATCTGCACAGTAGCGGAACTGAAAAATATCAATAAAGTTTGCAAATTCAAACTATAGTAATTTTTGTTTTCTAAGTTTTATAACCAGTATTAATTTTAAGTAACATAATTAATTCAATTTTTTATCTCTTCTTATTGCAACTAGTTTATATCCGACCGTTACTTCTAGCTTACAGCCTCTTGTTTAGTTAGGACAGCCATGTGAATATCACTATTCCCTCCCCTACCACCACATTCCAGGCACGCTGCATAACAACCCGCCAGAGCTGTGTGTCACTGCAACAAGTTACCAAGATACGTTCACAAGCATTTCACGTGGCACATATGAACACACAATCTCTCGTCGCACATTTTATTGAGTTTCAATATATTTTTGAAAACTCCGGATTCGAAGTAATTCTTGTCTCGGAGTCATGGTTAAAACCATAAATTAGCGATAACTTCATAGAAGTAATGGTTACTCTTTCTACAGACATGAGAGGTTAAAGAGAAGGGGAGGTGGAGTGGCTGCTTACGTCAGATCTAACATAAAAGTTACTGTTAGGACTGCCTCCGATAGTACTAGGGATAAATACCCCGAATTTATTTTCTAGAATTAATTATTCAATATAAAATGTGTTTAATTGCTGTGGCATATATACCCCCAAATGCTGGTAATTTAGATTCATTTTATGCAGCCCTATCCTCACTTGTACCACAATAAGAACATGTAATTTTAACCAGTGATCTTAACAAAAACTTATTAATTATTCACCCCTCCACCATAAATTTAAAGCGAACCATTGAAGCTTGTGGTTTGAATATTCCCCCTCTAAATAGCACTCACCATGTTGGAAATAGTCAAACATTAATTGACCTCATTATGATAAAGCAAAACGATAACATACCAATACACCTTGGAACGAAATTTACACTCTCACTTCTATTGATGCTAAAGTCGCAAAACTGACCGATATAATCACTGAACTGTATGACAGACACACCCCATTTAAGAAAAATAAAGTTAAACGTGCTCCAGCACCATGGCTAACTGAAGACATAAGACAACTTATGACCGAAAGAGATACCGCTCATAGACTTTACAGACGAAACCCTCAGACGATAAATACCAACACTATAGAAAACTGCGCAATCGCACTAAGCAAGGCATGAGAAATGCTAAACTTCATTACGCTCATTAGGTGCTTACTGAAAGCACAACCCCTACTGCTTTGTGGAAGATAATTCGCGCCTTTAGAATCGGCAAAAGAAATTACGTCTCAGATATCCAGCTTAACAGCCACTTTTCAACTTGAACAGTCGAAATTGACCTCACTTTAAAACACAAGTAATCATTCACCAAAATTCGATAGTAAAAAACCACCCAACATTTTCACTTGTCACCTACGACAACAAAGCAGATGAGGAAATTTATTGAGCGGATAAAATCTAATGCAAAAGGGGTAGATGACATCGGTATCAAAATGTGTAATAATATATTGGATGGAATTACCCCATTTATAACTCGTATCTTTAATTTTTCTATTCTTATTGGAACATATCCAAAAGTTTGGAAGATGGCTTTAATCAAACCATTACCAAAGAAACCCTCTACTGTTGAACCATCAGATTATCGAACAATAAGTTTACTACCTACTTTTTCAAAGGCTCTTGAATATGTAGTTCATGACCAAACCACTAAGCACCTATATGCGCACAACCAACTAGATCATTTTCAGTGCAGTTTTCGAAAAAACCACAGTACGGCGACTGCACTAATAAGGTAACAGACGACATAAGACATGCTATGGACAGACGAACAATAACAATAGTTACACTTCATGATTTCAGCAAGGCATTTGACACCGTTGACCTTTACATACTCCTGTCCAAACTGAGGGGATTAAATTTTTCCAGGGGCACTGTTGAGAGGTTTGAAGCATATTTGAGGAACCGTCAGCATTGTGTTACGGATCCTAATGGAAACAGATCACCATGGGTAACTGCAAACAGTGGTGTCCCCCAGGGCTCAGTCTTGGGGCCACTTCTTTTTTCTATATATATTAACGATGTGGCTAGTATCTTACGTTACTGTTATTACGCTGACAACCTACAACTATACATTAGTGCATCACCAAATGATATACTCACTATAATACAGCAAATAAACTCATACCTTAAGAATCTTTGTGATTGGTCAAAGAGACTTGGATTAAAGATAAATCCCTCTAAATCTCAGGCTGTTGTTATTGCTAGTCCAAAACTGATAGGCAGCAACTTCACATCAAATCACCCAAAAATAAAACTCCAGGAAACAGAGTTAAACTACAGTGACTCTGTAAAGCATCTAGGAGACCTAGTAGAAAGTAATTTAAACTGGTCTGAAAACACTGTTTCAGTATGTCACAAAGCCTTATCTTCTCTTTGTGCTCTGTATGAATGTAAGAAATTCTTCCCCACTCATTTGTAAAAGAAATTGGTGCTGACTATGGTGCTACCTCATCTCAATTACTGTGACACTGTTCAGCAAAATTTGAGTTCGGCAGACATAAGGAAACTTGAAGTTGTTATTAACTCCTGTGTAAGGTTCATCTGTGACCTACAACTGTACGACCATGTCTCACCTTCATACGACCGCTTGCAGTGGTTGTGGGTATGGGATTGACGATGATTCCACACACTATGTCTCCTTCACTGCCTCATACATCTGAAAAATCCCACCTACCTTTGTTCCAATATCTCATACCTAGGGACTTTCTCATAGTATTAACACCAGATCCCTGAACTCAAACATACTAATCATCCACTACCACAGCTCGGAAACCCTAGGCAATTCCTTCTTCATTTCAGTGGCTAGACTGTGGAATGATCTTCCCCTGAAAATTAGAACTACCAAAAAAATTGGTCCATTTAAAACTGTTTTGTTTGAGAAAGCATTACATATTGGAGCACTAGCTAAAAGATCTCTCCTTCCATGCATAACTTAATTTTGATCTGAATAATATTAATGTATACAGTGTTTCTCCTCTTTATTCTGCCTTCCCTATTATTAGTTTGTGTCTCATTTCATCATCCTACTAGTATTAAGTTTGTTCCATTTACTTCTTTAACTTTCACTAGCATTAGTTTATACCATTAAATTATTAAATAGTTAAACACGTATAATTTTAAGATTTTAGTCAGTATTTTACTCATAAATATTATTAAGTTTTTTGTTGTTAGTATTACTCTTGAACTTGATATAGGCCAAATATTATATTAATGTTGTATACTGTTAGTTTGTGTAACGGTGTACAATTATTTATTGTAACACCTGGTATGATGTATGAGAGGGCTTGACCAGCCCTAATCTTGCCAGGCTAAATAAACCTTTAAGTAAATAAAAATAAATAAATAAAATTAATTCCAAAATATGAAATGGGAGGAAAATCTAATAATCATTGGTGACTGGAATGTGGTCAGCCTGGAGAAGGAAAAGAGGGTAATATAGTAGGAAATGGATCTAGGAGAAAGATATGAGTGAAGGATGGCAGGTTGTAAGAATTTTGTAAAAAATATAAACTCGTCATGGAGAACACACTATTTAAGGACCACACATGAAAGATCTATATGTAGATACAGGTATACAAGTAGTATATCGCCTACATTATATCATGGTCAAACAAGCCCAGGAATCAGTTCTAGACTGTAAAAATATCCAGGAGCAGACGTAGATTAACCAAAATCTGATAGGCTGAAATTCAAGAGAATAAAGTAGCAATACTAACATATCATACCACCCTGAAACAATCTAATAGGAGGGGAAAATTTGCAAAGCTGGTAGATATGAGGCTAAAAAATAACTCTGATGGAGTTCAACTGAAGATGAATGGAATGGGTGAGGAGAGACATAATCAAAACTGGTAAAGAAACATTAGGCTTTAGGGTACAAACCACCTGGAAACCTTGGACCACAGAAGAAACTTTGGGGTTGATGGATAGAAAAACAAGGAACAAAAATGCCCAGGATGAAGCAGGGAGAAAGCAATAAAGACAATTTAGAAATAAATAAACAGTGAATGCTAAAAAGCAAAAGAAAAAAGCCTGCAAGAAAAAATTAAAAAGTAGAAAAGGAAATGGTAAATGGATGTGGCATATAGGAAGATAAACAGAATTTCTGAGAAATACAGAAAACAGGTATAAACATTAAATCTACAGATGGAAACCTTTTCAGCACAGAAGGTAGAATAAACCAAAGGAAGATATATAGAGAGGAAAAGTATGATGGTGTTGATTTGAACAACGTTCACTGAAAAAAAGGTGATGTCAATTTTGATGATTTACACAATTGATTGAGTTTGAATGATTTGATAACAAATAAGGCAGTTGGGATAGATTCCTGCAAATCTCCTAAATCCCTAGGAGGAGAAGGAGCGAAAGATTATTAAAAACTTATATAAAAAAATTATGAAACACAAGAGATACAAATTGATTTTAATAAAAGTACTATCTTTGCACGTTTGAAGAGAGCACAAGCTGATAAATGTGAGAATTGCTGCACCAAAGTCTGAAATTCCAGGCTTCAAAATTACTGATCAGAATAATATATAAAAAAAGATGGAAGTGGCAGTAGAAGAGATAGTAGGTGAAGATCAGTTTGAGTATAGGAAAAGTGTGGTAAAAGAGAAGTGATTCTGGCTTTAAGATTAATACTTGAAGGGCAAATCAAGAAAAATAAAGATACTTTTATGGTAATGTTAGGCAGGACAAGATATAAAATTTTGAGGAAGTCAGGTCTCAAATATGGAGAAAGAATATGGTGCTGATGTTTGGAAACAGGAGTTGAAATTATTTGAGTCATGGGTTATGGCATGGGCAGCAACTGAGTGCTTTGTGTTCTATGTGAATACTGTCTGTCAGTGGCCAATTATTCTTATGGAAAGTGAATTTGCAGTCAACCCTACATATGAAACCAGGCAGTGGTTGCATGTTAACTGATATATTACATGGGAGTTTTCACAGGTTGTGTGTATTTATATGTACCATAGCCTCAAGCCATTGCTTGAATAATGAAACATAGTTTTGATCTAATATACATTGATATCAAGCAATGAAGATCTAAACTAAAACTATAACTGTAAAGTATAAGCATTATCTCAAAAGTAAATAGCAAAGCTCAATCTTACCTTGTTTGCGAAAATGAGGAAGAGGATGTGTGGAGTCCTGATGCAGATGAAGCCCAGTCAAATTTTTAAATATTTGTCGGCAATGCATACAGACATATGATGGGCAAGAACAGCTGTGAGATGTGCAAATACATGTTTTGTTAGAGAACTCCAACATAAAAATACCTGTGCACAAATAGCACACACAACTCGCAATTCTCTTTCTTGCTTCAAAGTAATTCACTGCTATGATAAGGTGTATGGCACACAATGTTGATAGATCTAAGAAAACTAAGCCACACTGTTCACAAATATACTGTGGAGTATTTACAAGTGAGTCATGACAGAATACATGTCTTATTAGCAAATCCCTTGTACTGTAAATATGCAGACATTTAGCACACATGAACTGCAATGGCCTCGTAGCTGTGTCCTCTTGGTCACGACACTGAGCTGAGCTTTGTTGAAATTTAATTGTTGTCCTGCAAAGATAAAAAAAATTAGATCCTTCACTAAGAATATACACTAAAATTTA
>JARYHS010015801.1:0-42632 GCA_031002005.1 Vandiemenella viatica
ATGTCAACGTACCCCTTGTAACCTAGTCCTCAATTAGGTCTGCTTTATATATTCTAATCTCTGTCTTCCTCTGCAGTTATTTCTTCGATCCATTAACAATTTAACCAATCCTTCATGTCTCAAAATATGACCTACAATCCTGTCTCTTCTTCTGTAAGATACTTCCACAAACTTCTTTCCTCACCCATCATTTCCAAAACTCGTTCATTTCAAACTTTATCTGTGAACTAATATTCAGCATTCTTCATAGCACCACATTTCAAATGCTTCAATTTTTCTGTCTTTCTGGTATTCATAAAGTCCACGATTCGCTGCTATAAAGTGCTGTGCTCCACACAAAGGGTTTTAAAAAGTTCTTTCTGAGTCCTTGATTAATATTTAAATTAAAAAATTTCTGTTTTTCATGAAATTTCTTTTGCTAGTGTTATTCTGTTTTAACATAATTCCTGCTTCGGCTATCGCTTGTAATTTTAATTCCTAAGTAGCAAAATCCACTAACTACTTCTACGCATCCGATACTATTTTATATTAATCTACTATTATTGGTATCATTTCCGCTAGATTTAATCTTTTTGTCTTTCTTTGGTTTATGTAGTCCAAAATCTTTCTTCAGTATTTTGTTCATGGCAGTCAGTAACTTCTCAATATCCTTAGCCTGCTCTGCTAACGAGATAATCTTATCAGCAAATCGTAGCATACTGATTTTTTCTCCATGAACACTTACGCCACATTCAAATCTTTCTTTTACTTCCTTTAATGCTTCTTCTACATACAAGTTGAATATTAATTGGGATAGACTACAACCTTGCCTCACACCATTTTTAACTGATGCGAGTCTCTCATGATTCTATACTTTTATTATAGCTACTTCATTCAAATCTCGGAATTTTAAAACCGACCTCTATAAAATGTGAACATCTCAAACATGGGTGTTAACGAGATGCTTTTTTTTTCTTTGGTTTCGCGTACTTTTTTTTGTTTGCTGCTTTACGCCTCGTCGACGGCTAAGGTCATTAGAGGCGGGATAGGACTGGGGACAAGGAATGGGAAGGAATTAAGTCATGGCCTTTTTGAAGGAACCATCCGGCATTCGCCTAGAGTGATTTGGGGAAACCATGGAAAACCCAAATCTGGATGCCTGGACGGGGATTCGAACCTGCGTCCTCCCGAATGCGAGGCCAGAACGTTAACCGTTCACCCACCACGCTCGGTCTTTGGTTTCGGCTGTACGCATCGTCGACGTCGTCGTTAGAGGCGGGAAGGGCCTGGGGCATGGAAAGGGAATCGGCCATGTCATTTGAACGAATCATCCAGGCATTCGCCTGGAGTGATTTGGGAAAACCATAGAAAATCAAAATCTGGATGGCCGAACGGGGATTCAAACCCACGTCCTCCCAAACGCGAGACCAGACCGTTTAACGTTTACCCTCCATGTTCGGTAAACGAGATACAGCACCCTGTACTGGTAGTATTAAATTAATAAATATTCGTCATAATTCATGGAAATCACGTTTTTGTTTCTATAGAAGCAGTAAAATAAAACTTGCCCAACAGATGTGCTAGGCTAAGATCCTCTTTGAGTTACTTAATAGTGTGTGGTGATTATCATCCAATATTCCAGATTTCAGCGTCCAAACGACGATCTGTACAGCCAGGTTCTAGTGTTCCTTGGCTTAAAATAATTCTGTTATAACGTTTGTCTGACTTCCGGGCACACAGAACGCGGCACGCAACTCTGTGTAGCGGCGTGACGTCACTAGAGTTGTATTACGCACTTTGGAATTAGGACGGTCACACACAAAGCCTGGCTGCAGTCTTTGCTGCAGCGACGAGCGACACAGTTGTACAAAATTACAGAATTGTCGTGCGACACAGCGACATGGCCGATGAAGAAAAATTGATTGAGAAAGTGCGGGAGTATATTTTTTTATGACACCAGTATCATTGACTATAAAACATGTTAAAAAAAGCAGAGGCATGGAGTGCAATAGCAGCGATCTAGACATGACCAGTAAGTACTTTTAAAAAAAATTCTTGGTACCCAAATAAATAAAATCTTGTTAATATAAAAAACTAAACAAGTAAACAAACAATAAATACACTTCAGCAAGAAAGGTAGAAATTAGTGAAACGTGTTAGTAAACTAAAAATAAATTTAAAAACTATATTATTAAAAAAAATTATTTGTACAAGTTTTTAAATAATATCTAAGATTAGTAGAAATAACTAAATACTTAAAATATTATTTAAACAGTTATACAAAGTTTATCGTATTTTGTCTCATGCTACAAATTTTATGTTCCTGAAATTCATATTCTGTATAATACTTTTAAGGCCAGCAATATTACTGAAACCACCGTAACTCTTCATCTGTCGAAGTAATCGGAAAAGTTTTTGGGTATTCGAAAAGCAACAGTGTTTGATCTTCGTTTCGTAGAACTTGTTATGATGTGATGCTAATATTGGGTGCTAATTCCGCAGTATTATCATCAGGATGTAAGTATGCAGATAGCAAGCTGCTTTAACAATAAGCTCAGCCGCTCCTATGGGTCTCGCCACTTCTGTGCCAGTATGCTGAACGCGTTTCAACTCTGCTGAGATGCGCATTAAAAAAAATTTCTTAGGATCTTAATGAAATATTCTCATAAGTAAGGTTGAATAGCAAATCCTTGGTCGCCCATAAATATATGGCGGATGTTGATGTTGCTACCAGGTAGCGGTTTCGGAGGTAAAATAGTTTTTCCTTCAATGTACTGCTGATAGAAATTTCAATTTTGAAATAGAGCTGTCACTGTGCCGACTGTACGATATATATTTAATTTTAACAGCATTCTCGAGAAAACTAAAATATATTTAAAAAATCTATCTTCATGTGATCAGTTCCCGGAAAGGCAGTGGTATTCACTAAGTCATTCTGTCTTTTTATTGATATCGTGAACGTCTTTTCTTTCTGCTTAGTGGAAACAAAAGAAGTAGAGTCTTCTCATCACTTGACATGTTTTATAAGACTTTACTAACCCGAGAAAACTTATTAATGTCTAAAGAACGAAATAAAGAAGTACAGATCTCTCCGCGAGAGAGGGTCTTAGTAGAGTTGTCGCGTCCTGTGCGACGTGTCACCGCGACGAGAGAACTACAAGTTGCTACTTCCACTTGTCGTGTTCTGTGTGCACGGGCCTATAATCGCTGATAATCTAGTATCCGGCCATCACTGAGCCAAGAAAATTAGTTACTTTGGTTCTGAATGATGTTCTCTCATTCTTGTAACTGGTTACTTGCTAAAGCCTCAATGCGATACGAGACTTGCTGGGTCCCATTCTAAAGTGTGGTGACCAGTTGCTCATCTCCGTGTATTTGCGTGTTATTGCGCCTCTCCTGCCTCGTTGACGCTGGAACTGTTTCACCCACTAGGTAACACTGTTACAGCGCTTTGACTACGTCGACTTCGAGGTGGACTGCCTGTCAACATACAGGGTGGGCGGTATAAGCTGGTACTTTCAATTATGTCGAAAAGAATCATTTTAAAAAAAAAAAAATGTTTTCTGGACAATTAATTGACCTTAAATGGGAAATCAAAATACATTATTCGTGTTCTATTTTGAATGTATTCTCAACGTCATTTCGAGAACAACTTAATTTTTCTAAATGGATTCCTTAACTTTTATTGTTTATTCTTAATCATTACACGAGTAGAAATGTACTACTAGAGATGCATTAAATGATGCCATAAAAAGAAGTTGATTCGTGTGGTATTGCGACCTAGTGATGCAGTTTCAAATTGCAGCGCTTTACGCCTCAGTCATGGCTGGAACTACAGCTTAACCTTTAATCCTAAGCAAGGAATTAAATCGCACTTACAGTGGTCGTTGGATAACACGCGGAGATCCAGTGCACTGGCAAGCTCTATCTCCTGACTTTCCATCCCCAAGCTTTTGCTTACAGGGTTTTCCCCCAAAGAAACCGTTTATACCGATGTATCAACGACTCGAGAAACCACGAAGGAGATGATTCGACATGATTTTAGCAATATTACATAACAAGTATATTTACGTCCTTCAAAGAATTACTTTAAGAAGGCACCACTCTGAATATTTATTACGGTGATCTGATAGAAATTTCGATGTTTCTGTTATGAAAGACAATAAAAAACATACATTTAGATGCCAATGTAGGACCTCATTCAGCCACAGTTTATTTTTCTATTTTTCAAACAAGTGCCAAGCTAAGAACTAAATTGAAAAATGGTTAATGTGAAAATTGTTTGCTACTGTAGAAGAATAAGAATAAACCATTTAAAAATATAAGTTCCATTTCAAAAATTTGTTTCATCCTAAAACTATTTTAAATACTTCTCAAAATAAAACCTGAATTATGTACTTTTCCCCCTTAAAATTAATTTTTACTTACTGCATTTTTCTGAAATACTTTGATTTAGCCACATTTCAAAGCATCATTTTACATGGTCCATCCTTCATTAACACTACAAACTCCCTAATCAGTAGTGTATTGCTCAGATGTTTCAAGATTTCGTCTCTTTTCAGCAACTTTACTTGTGGAATTTTGTTACGTGATATCGAACTTAGGATTTACGATACAATTTGTTAAATCTGTAATTCGCAGTTATATCTGATCTCTGCAGCTGATGAACTTAATTCTTGAATACATATTAATCCCTATACTGTCTAAATGTTTGAATGAATCAGTTATGGGTTCAGTATTATATGTATATGTTATATTGTTAAAAATTACCTCTTAACATTGTAGATGCTAACATTATTTTTCATTACTTTTCGATAGAGTGGTCTGGTGGCTCAGTGGTTAAGGCGTCTGACTGGAGATCGAAAGGTCCCGGTTCGAATCTCTGTCTCGGCGGGAATCTTCATAGGCACATAACCCGACCTTCACATCTGGCACAACTTGCTGTGTACTGTGAATGAAATAGACGTCGATACGATCTGTGAAATCATATGGATTAAACTCAACGTTGCTGGGTCAAAACTCATCATAGGTGCCTTCTACCGTCCACCGATTCGGATATAGCTATCGTCGAGGAGTTAAGAAATAATGTAAATAGTATAGCTAGCCGTTTTAAAGATCATGCTATGATTCTAGGAGGCGACTTCAATCTGCCTTATATTGACTGGCGTAATTACGTTCACATCACAGGTAGCAGGGATAAGGCAGCTTCTGAAGTAATTCTCGATTTGTTGTCAGATAATCATCTCGAGCAGCTAGTTAATGAACCTACGCGGTGTCATAACGGTAGCGAAAACATTTTAGACTTGCTGGTTACCAACAGGCCAGAATTATTCACCGACATTTCAACGACCACAGGAATAAGCGATCACAAAGCGGTAATTGCGACTATCAAATTAATGACCAGCGAAAAAGGAAAAAAGGGCGGATTGTATACAGATTCAGTAAGGCCTCAAAGGAGTGTTTTAGAACCTACCTGAGGAATAATTACCACAACTTCAAGTCAACAAAGGACACCGTTGAAGAGATGTGGCATCGATTTATACATATAGTCAGGGAACGCATGGAAATACATATACCGAAGCGGACAATAAAGGGGGAGAATGATCCACCGTGGTACACATGCGAAGTCAAAAGATTACTCAAAAAACAAAGAAAAATACACGCACGCTCAAGAAGGAAGGGGTGTCGCGGCGATTTTGAAACCTTAGCTGAGTTTAAGAGGACATACTAAGAATGTAATGCGCGAGGCCTTTAACGATTTTCACTCCAACTCTCTCTCTCTAAGAGTCTCACAGAAAACCCAAAGAAATTTTGGTCGTATGTACGAAAAATTAATTGTACAACAGCAATATTCCAGCACTAATTCGGGAAGGTTCCGAGGTTAATGAAAAGCCGCGATAAAGCTAACGTACTAAATACTGTATTCAAAAATTCATTTACAAATGAAGATAAGGATAGTATTCCCGTGTTCCCACGCCGTGGCGAATCATTACGAATAGATACTGCAGGTATCATTAAGTAATTAGAGCTCCTGAAGTGGGGGGAAAGCACCGGACCCGGATGGAATTCCAGTAAGAGTATTTTCAGAGTATGCGGCGGAAATCGGGCCATTTCTGTCTGATATATTCAGTAAATCATTAGAAGAGCGAAAAGTACCTTCAGACTGGAAAATCGCGCAAGTAACTCCGATTTTCAAGAAAGGTGATCGAAGTAATCCTGGAAACTATCGTCCAATATCTATAAATCTGTTTGTAGTAGAGTTATGGAGCATATCATATGCTCGAACATTATGAATTTTCTGGATGATAATAATTTGCTTACAACAAATCAACACGGATTTCGGAAGAAAAGATCATGTGAAACACAGCTGGCCCTATTTACACACGACGTAATGAAAGTTATTGATGCAGGTTCCCAAGTAGATGCAATTTTTTTTAGATTTCCAGAAAGCCTTTGACTCTGTGCCACACAACCGCCTTTTAGCGAAGCCACGAGCGTACGGTATATCGGATCAGCTTTGTGAATGGATAAAGGATTTTCTAACTGGAGGTCGCAGTATGTTGTCGAAGGAGAAACGTATTCTAATCTAGATGTTACATCGGGTGTACCTCAAGGAAGTGTAATAGGACCACTTCTTTTCTTCATTTTTATAAACGATCTCGGAGACAAAGTGAAAAGCCTTTTTAGATTGTTTGCTGAAGATGCGGTTATTTATAGGGAAGTAAGAAATTTGGCCGATTGTTTAGAAATTCAGCGTGATCTGGATGTTATTTTGGCTTGGTGCGCTGAGTGGCAACTTACTCAAAATTGTAAAAAGTGCAAGACAATGAGCATAACTAACAAAAAGAATCCAATTGTTCAGAAATACGAGTTAAACAATACAGTTATTGATATGGTCGATTCTATGAAATATTTGGGAGTAACAGTACAAAGGAACATGAAATGGGACATACACATTAATTCGTTAGTAGGTAGAGCAAATTCTAGGCTGCGATTCATAGGTCGAATATTGAAAAATTGTAATGAACAAACAAAGAAGATAGCGTACAAATCTCTTGTGCGTCCACATTTGGATTATTGTTGTGCCATTTGGGACCTGTTTCGTAAGGGGTTGATCGAAATTATAGAAAAAGTACAGAGAAGAGCAGTTCGATTCGTAACCGCTTGCTACAGTCGTTATGAAAGCGTCACAGAACTGATTAGTAGACTAGGCTGGGAGTCTCTGGTAGATAGATGACACACGTTTCGTTTAAACTTATAGGTAAACATGCGTAATCCCACTTTCACTTTTGAGTGTAGTGAAATACTTCTTCCACCAACCTATTTGAGTCGGAAGGACAGGAAAGATAAAATTAGAGAAATAAGGTGCCGGACTGATTCTTATATGAATTCTTTTTTCCCTCGTACCATTAGGGATTGGAATGCACAACAAAGAGATTAGCTTTGGTGCTGAGCACCCTCTGCCACCCACAATTTTGTGAATTGCAGAGTATATATGTAGATGTAGATTTATGATTGGGACCACGACCTCTCCCATCCTGCTGGTATAGTCCTGATGGTGAAAATTTCCTCTATCACCAGGACTCGAACCAGTGGGCTTAACAATACCACTCGCCAAATATTGTGCCCGTTCCATTGCATTACACCTTCGTGTACGTATTTGAGTCTACGCAATAACATTTACAATTTACTTCAGTTTGGTAGGGTACTTCAAAATACTCTAGAACCAAAGACCAGCATGGGTTAAGGTATAATTGCTGCGGGAAGTTGAACTTCGTTATGATTTTAGACCCTTTCTAAGGCGCGTTTTGGGATGGTCCCTCATTTTCGCTTAACGAAACAAAACAACAAACAATAGTGCAGTCATTTTTGTTCCTTATCAGTCGCGTCCCCACGTGGTGAGCAAGGGAAAACGCTGCCAAAAGGTAGGATAGAACGTTCTGGCCTCGCATTCGGGAGGACGTGGGTTCGAATCCCCGACTAGGCATCCAGATTTTGGTTTTCCATAGTTTCTCCATAACACTCAGGGCGAATGCTGGGATGCTGATAGACCATGGCCGAATTCCTTCCCGTTCCTTGTCCCCAGTCCAGAATACAATAAAGATAGAATAGGTGGGAAATAAAATAACACCCCTAAACCAAAACAGAAAGCCTAGTATTAAAAGAGTATGAAGAAAATCAGTCTGAAATTATGTCATGAATTTATTTCACCTGGTCTATAGTTAGCCGAAAAATTAGTAGTATAAAGCTTGCAAGATTCGTAATCGGATGATATTCGCTTCAACTGCATTACGTAAATTATCTTCGCTCTCAATATCATTTAAAGCCACAATCGAATAAAGCGAAATTCAAAACCGTTTGTTTCAGTTTTCTTAATAGATGAAACCCATCTTAAAAATGAAAAAAGTCATTAAGTAACAAAAACACATTTGTTGCCTTCTGATGTTACATGATTTTGCTCAAAATTTCCTTAACTCACCGCAGCATGCGTACCGTACAGCGTGATCAAGATTCTGGGCAACTTTTCACAGTAGTTTGAGGGAGTGCTCCAGTGACCCTCAGTTTCCATCTGTTAGTTGAAAGCTTACGTGATTCACTGACTGATGGCAATCCCTTGACATATGTATTCTTAAATGACCTTAGAGCTACGGCACTATGTTGAATAGAATTAAAAAGAAATGCTGCTAACAGTTTGGCTGCGGTTGCTACTGATTCAGAAAAGGTTGGCGGGCGGTAAAATATATGTCAGAAAACAGAATTACACGACGTATGTTAGTAAAAGCAGAAAGGGAGAGTGTACCGGAGGCCGCGGGTTCCATCACCTAGAGTTTGGCTTTCCATTGTTTCCAAAATTCACTCCAGGCTGATGCGAGAATGGTTTCTTCAGAAAGGCCACCGCAAATTCCCTTCGTGTTCCTTGTCAACAATCCTTTCCCCGCTCTAATGACCTGGATATTAACAAGCCGTAGGGCCTTCATAAAAAAGAAGAAACAAACGCAATTGAACTTAAATCATTAAAAAAATTACTCTTTACCTGTCATAGTATGTTGACGTTAGCTTTATAAATTTCCCTGCATCGTTATTAGCAATTTTGATTAATATTTCGTATCAGTTCTAACTTAATTTCTCTTCAGTTCTGCAGTTTTAATTAATGTTTGCGTTTTATAAATTTTGTTGGTAAGAAAGGCAAGGTCTTTAGTGTGTTACTATTTGATTTCACAGTACACTCTTTTTTTTTTTTTTTTTTTTTTTTTTTTTTTTTTTTTTTTTTTTAGGATAGTACTATCCTTGAGATAATTTTTCTCATATACCCACTGAACTTTTATTTGAAATAACTTTCATTTCGGCAAATAAAAGAATGACGATGGGTGATCAAAATAACTGGGGCACCCTACGCATTGTTTTTGAATTTACGGAAATATGTTTACGATAGGTCTGTCAATATGTTTTTCTCAGAAATAACGCAGATAAGATTTTTCCTTTTGTGTGTAAGTCGTAATGATATTCTATATTTTTTTTGTATCATTGTTTCAGTTTTGGGGTGTAAACCTCTTTTTTTTTTCAATAGTAACACAAATTTTGAGAAGCGATAGCAAAATAATTTAGAGATAATGTGATATGTCTGTTGAAACCGAGATATTTTCTATAAATCTTATATATATATAAAAATAGACGTGTTTTTTCCTATATTTCACTTTTCAGCCACCACTACCTAGAACAGATCACTGATGTTTGTGGGTGGAAGTAGCATGGAGTTTCCTGTCGTGCACAACGTTGGCCGAATGCCGATAGCTGTGGGGATGTGGGAGATATAATGATTAAAGTTGGTCAGTGCAGGGCGTTTTCATATTTCGACCAAAAATTCGTATCTCCGTATACTTCTCTTTCCTACCACAACTACATAACATAGACTTTTGGTGTTTGTGTGTGGTTGTAGAATCGTCTTTCCTGTCGTGCACTATGGTTGTTAGATGTCGGTAGCTATGGGGGTGTGGGAGATATGGGGGTTGAAAGTGATCGACCTGTGGCTATTTCATACTTCTGCCAAAGACAAAAGTGTCATGGTGTATCACTTTTCAGCGAAAACCATAGATCACAGATAACTGGCGTTTGTGTGTAGTAGTAGCACAGAGTCACCTTTCGATCACAACAGCGGCCGAATTTCAGAAACTGTGGTACTGTGGTAGATATGGTGGTTGTAAGTGGCCGACCAAGGATATTTTCGTATTTCGACTGTCTCCGCATATGTCACTTTTCTGCCACAACTACATAGCATAGAGCATTGGTGTTTGTGTTTGGTAGTAGAATCGTATCTCATGTAGTGCACTATGGTTGTTAGATGTCGGTAACTATGGTGGTGTGGGAGAAATGGGGGTTGAAAGTGGTCGACCTGTGGCAGTTTCATACTTCTGTCAAAGACAAAAGTGTCATGGTGTATCACTTTTCAGCGAAAACTATAGATCACAGATAGCTGGCATTTGTGTGTAGTAGTAGCACAGAGTCACCTTTCGATCACAACAGCGGCCGAATTTCAGAAACTGTGGTACTGTGGTTGATATGGTGGTTGTAAGTGGCCGACCTAGGATATTTTCGTATTTCGACTGTCTCCGCATATGTCACTTTTCTGCCACAACTACATAGCATAGAGCATTGGTGTTTGTGTTTGGTAGTAGAATCATATCTCATGTAGTGCACTATGATTGTTAGATGTCGGTAGCTATGGGGGTGTGGGAGATATGGGGTTTGAAAGTGATCGACCTGTGGCAATTTCATACTTCTGCCAAAGACAAAAGTGTCATGGTGTATCACTTTTCAGCCAAAACTATAGATCACAGATAACTGGCGTTTGTGTGTAGTAGTAGCACAGAGTCACCTTTCGATCACAACAGCGGCCGAATTTCAGAAACTGTGGTACTGTGGTAGATGTGGTGGTTGTAAGTGGCCGACCAAGAATATTTTCACATTTCGACTGTCTCCGCCTATGTCACTTTTCTGCCACAACTACATAGCATAGAGCATTGGTGTTTGTGTTTGGTAGTAGAATCGTATCTCATGTGCACTATGGTTGTTAGATGTCGGTAGCTGTGGGGGTGTGGGAGAAATGGGGGTTGAAAGTGGTCGACCTGTGACAATTTCATACTTCTTCCAAAGACAAAAGTGTCATGGTGTATCACTTTTCAGCGAAAACTATAGATCACAGATAACTGTCGTTTGTGTGTAGTAGTAGCACAGAGTCACCTTTCGATCACAACAGCGGCCGAATTTCAGAAAGGTGGTACTGTGGTAGATATGGTGGTTGTAATTGGCCGACCAAGGATATTTTCGTATTTCGATTGTCTCCGCATTTGTCACTTTTCTGCCACAACTACATAGCATAGAGCATTGGTGTTTGTGTTTGGTAGTAGAATCGTATCTCATGTGGTGCACTATGGTTGTTAGATGTCGGTAGCTATGGGGGTGTGGGAGAAATGGGGGTTGAAAGTGGTCGACCTGTGGCAATTTCATACTTCTCCCAAAGACAAAAGTGTCATGGTGTATCACTTTTCAGCGAAAACTACAGATCACAGATAACTGGCGTTTGTGTGTAGTAGTAGCACAGAGTCAACTTTCGATCACAACAGCGGCCGAATTTTAGAAACTGTGGTATTGTGGTAGATATGGTGGTTGTAAGTGGCCGACCAAGGATATTATCGTATTTCGACGAAAGGCATGTGTCTCCGCATACAGGGTTTGTCCGGAAAGTAATAGGACTGAGTTGATTTAAAAAAAATTTATTGAGCCAATCGTTACAATTCTTTAGAAACTTTCAAAATAGGCTCCTTCTGCGTCGATGCAGCGCTGCCAACGCGATTTCCAAGCATTGAAGGCGTCACGGAAGGCATTCTCCGGAATAGCCTTGAGAGCCGCGGTGCATGCTGCTTGGATCCCCTCTGTCGTCTCAAAATGCTTGCCTTTCATCGGCCTTTTCAGGCGAGGAAACAAAAAAAAGTCCGGGGGAGCCACATCTGGGCTGTAGGGCGGCTGCGGAAGCGTTGGAATGCCGGCCTTAGTCAGGTAGCTGTTCACAAGAAAGGCGGTGTGAGCCGGGGCGTTGTCGTGGTGCAACTTCCAGTCGGCTGCGATGTCTTGTCGGACCCGATTGACCCTTCGTTTGAATCTCTTGAGCACTTCCACATAAAACTTGGCGTTGACGGTTTGTCCAGGAGGAACAAATTCATGGTGGACGATGCCTTTGATGTCAAAAAAGACAATGAGCATCGTTTTCACTTTGGATTTGCTCATTCTTCCCTTTTTTGGGCGAGGAGACGCCGGCGTGTGCCACTCGGAAGATTGCCTCTTTGTCTCGGGATCATACTCAAAGATCCATGATTCGTCACCTGTGATTACGTTATTCAAAAATTGGGGGTCACTTTCACACATGTTCAAATTTTCTTGGCACATTTCCACTCGCCGCAATTTCTGGTCGTCAGTGAGCACTTTTGGGACCATCTTCGCGCACACCTTGCGCATGTTCAAATGCTCCGTCACAATGTCATGAACCACAGATTTTGGTAAATTTTACATCTGGGCAGTTAAACGAATACTTAGTCGACGGTCTGTGTTCAAAACTTTGCGCACACGAGTCACATTGTCGGTGTTTGTCGAAGTCGAAGGTCTTCCAGCACGGTCTTCATCGGCGACCTCTTCCCGGTCCTCCAAAAAGGCCTGGTGCCACCGAAACACACCACTTCTTGCTAAAGCAACATCTGGGTAAGCCTGCTTGATCATATCAAACGTCTCTGTCGCAGATTTACCGAGTTTCACACAGAATTTAATCGCGTACCTCTGCTCTAACGAACGCTGCATTTTCGGCTTGCACAACTCACAGAAACACGTCGCGCGAAAATGCCTGTCCTGACTCTCCAGGTGCTCGGAGACAATTGACCAGCCGCTCGATTGTTAGCTAGGAACCCCCTCTACCGAATCCAGTCGGTACGCGCACGCTCTGAAGTACAATCGCGGCGGAAAAAAATCAGTCCTATTACTTTCCGGACAAACCCTGTATTTCACTTTTCTACCACGACTACATAGCATAGAGCATTGGTGTTTATGTGTGGTAGTAGAATCGTGTCTGTTGTCGTGTACTATGATTGTTAGATGTCTGTAGCTATGGGGGTGTGGAAGATATGGGGGATGAAAATGATCGACCTGCGGCAATTTCATATTTCTGCCAAAGACGCATGTATCACGGTGTATCACTATAAGTGAAAACTATCAATCGCAGATCACTGGCGTTTGTGTGTGGTAGTAACACAGAGTCTTCCATCGATCACAACGTTGGCCGAAATTCGGTAACTGTGGGAGTGTGTGAGATATCTTGTTTGAAATTGGTCGATCATGAATATTTTCGTGTTTCATCCAAAGACTTGCGTGTATCCGTAAATTTTACCTTGCTGCCGGAACTACATAGCGCAGAAGACTGGTACTTGTGTGTGGTAATAGTATCGAGTCTCCCATCGTGCACTAGGGTGGTTAGATGTCTATAGCTGTCAATATGAATTGTTTACAATCACGAACGAAGTCGTGGGTACCAGCTAGTTCTTTAAAAAACAAGCCACCTGATCTTAGTTCAACAGCCCTTTCGTATTAAGCTACAAAGACAATCAAGACAGCGGCATGTATCTGAACATTTTAAATATTTGCGATGTATTGAAAACCGTGGGCTTCTAAAATTTTATCTGGAATTCAAGGAAAGGGTTACGGGTACGTAGTTGGATCCGCATTCGGAACAACTATGGTTGAGATCGCAGTGCGGTCATTCTACGTAATCCTTTCTGTGATTACCAGAAATACTTCAGTAATGAGTTATAATCTTTCGTTAATATGAGCGATGCCACTGCAGGTTTCCTTTTAAAAACAGCTATATTGACCGATCCAAAGGACCCAAAAACCACTCTTTAGTACCAAGTTGTGGTGCATGGTTTTCTTGGTAATCATGTCGTCGAGAAGCCACAATCAAGGAAACAGCGTTGACGTCATAGTTTGTATGAATGTAGGTTTGATCTGCTTGTGTCTCGTAAGTTTATCTCTTAACAGTAGGCCTGCTCATAATCGCCTACTTATTTATCTGCAGTTACAATTAAAGGTGCTAAGAAAAGGTTGAAGTAATATATACATGCCCCTTCTCTTTCGGACAACAAGTTGTCTCAATAGCTGAAATGCTGCTTCACTACCGACTTTATAATTCGTTTGCAGCATTCCATTTATTTTTATTTTTTTTTTTGCCGCGGAGTACCACAGGGATTGCTCGCAGCTTGTTTGCCTACTCATAAATGTAATGAGATGACGTGAAACTGCAAACACTAGAAATGAAATGTCATACGCTTCACCGAAGCGTTTGGAGTCTGATGGAATTTAGCAAAAATAAAGGAAATTAGATTGCTCTCTCTTGCAGGAATATTTGAACTTTCCTCGTACTGAAACAGTGACAGCATATACAGACCATTATATGGGAATATGCTCCGCTTATGTAACATTTCTTCCTTAAGGGCATGGCATTTTTAATGTTTGTTGGTTCGACACCACATTACTGTGAACGCACTTGGAAGACCGATCGTCGTGGGTGAGTGGTAACGCCATCCAGATTTCTATTCTACGTGGTTTGCCGAATGCCGGGATGGTTCATTCAAAAGGCCATGCCCGAATACCTTCCCATCCATTGCCTCCAGCTATTTCTCGCCTTCGACAAGGCGCAAAACCATATTAAAACATACTGGTGGAAGTCGACATATTTGACAATGCGATCCGCGTGAAAGGGAAGTCACATAACTGAACTCGACTTTGCGTTGTTCCGTAATTATAATGAAGGGCAAAATGCCGGAATTGATAAGTAACAACTATGTTATTGTTTCCGATTTAACGTTCTTAGTATTCTAGCCGCGTAAATCTTCAAATCAGTGACGATCCGACCGCTGTAATCACTGCGGTGATATTCTGATGCTGCATTAATGATTACATAAAGCTTATCTTTTGGACATGGGAGTGGCGTCACGTTAACCGTTATTGCGGACAACATCCCAATGCGCTGCATTTCCGTTTTCTCTGAATCCCAAAAATTATTGAACTATAACCGAGCGTGGTGGGTGAGCGGTAACCCTCTGGCCTCGCATTCGGGAGGACTAGTGTAAAAAAAAAATCTGACTTAAAAAAAAAAAAAACATGAAAAAAAACTGTTAAAAAACACTTTTTTCTGGAACGCGTTTTTTTTTCATAATTACTAAATCTCGCATTTGTAAGGCATTTATCGTTTAATATGACTGTTTTAGAGTTTATACTAAGTACTATAGTCTACTGTATTTTTCTGGTTCAGTTGAAAAGAAAATTACGAAAATATTGGCAACATTGACTGAAGTTTTTCCGAATGGAGACTTCCCGAAGAGGCTAGGTTGCGCGAGAAGGAATCCCCGTTCCCCGTTGTTTGGTTTGATACTCGCTATTTGAACTAGTGCTGCCAGTCCTACGAATTTATCTGTGGACCTACGGATCTTTTCAAATAATTAGGAATTTTAAATTTATCTACGGTTTTTGCCTCTTTTTTATTACTTATTGTGCTTTCCTTATATTCGTATACTTGTTAAACTCTCAGCGTATAGTGATACTGAATCATTAAATTGTCAGTAATTATGAATCGTTTCCTTGCAACCGTTGGCGTAAACCAACGGTTGAAAAAGAAATAAAGCTCCTATTTTTTATGATAATAGATTTAAATTCAATCTTAAAAGACCGTAATACAGAATTATCGTCGCAGTTTTTATGCATAGTGTGTACTTTGCTCACAATTTAAAATTGCAATCTCAAAATCTTTTGCGTACAATACAAGAACAACCAGTAAAAGAAAATGTAACTGTTTCTGAAGTTATGGATCTAGAGTAGACAGAAGAAGACAGAGAAAATTCCGACACCGATCAAACTAGTGTTGATAGTGCTGATACTAGTGAATTTGGTACTGACATAGAGGATGAATAAAATTGTTACCTATATAGATACATTTATGAATCATTATGTAAGACAATGCACTAATGGAAGAGGGTAACGAAAGAAGTAATATGTCTGGAGACGAATAATTTTAGACGGTGGATTACAACTGTTGGTATCTACTGACTACGGAAACATGACCCATTCGAATACCTCCCGGAACAATCATTCACGTGACGTCACGAACTGTAATACAACTACCGAGCAATCCAGCTCGGCATTAGGGGGACTATGTCAGCCGAAACATTTTACTCAAGATTTACGCGGCTAGAATCACTACAAATTTTTATCAAGAAAGGACGCCGCGGAACATTCCGTTCATATGTTTCCGTTTTGGTAATTCGATATTTAGTATTTCTTACTATGGCATGGTACCACTTCAAGAAAGTCTCACCTAACGGGATATACGGGAATATCTTACCAATCAGATAAACATGTGTTGTAAATAAATATTCCTTGGCGGTGGTTCAGCAGAGTTTGATGAGAGTCCTCCGTCTTATTAGAGCCTATGACATTGTTATATCTATATACACAATTGATATCAATTTAGTTTAAAAAATATTTGAAGGAGTAACAGTGTTCGTAGTGTGGCGATTGCGGTGAAATGTAAATATTCTGACGAAACGTGATATTGGTGAGATGTGCTGAGAATGAATCGCAGCGCAAATTCTGTTTTGTACTGCATTCTTAGCTACTTAGAACCAAACCAATAATCGTAACTAATTAGAACCGATAGGAGATTTTCTTCGTATATGTATTTCGTTATAGGAAGTAAATGTTGGTGGGATTACATTTCTACCCTGCTGCGTGCTTAAAGTGTGATGCGACTTGGCTTGCCACTGCATCTTCACATATTGAAGCTACTAGGGAGCGTCCATAAACCACGTAGCTCCATTTTGGCCGCCTGGGGATCTTAAATTAACTATTGCTCCATAGGACAAACAATTTTTTTAAAAAAATATATCAGGTCACTGTAATTTTCAAGAAGCGTGGAACGTCAGAAAAATAATTTTGCGATTATTGAAACCAGGGCGAGTGACTTAAGTATTGGTAACCGACACTCCCACTATAATAACAATGCGTATGTCACTATTGGCCGAAGGGTTGGTCCGCCGTTTGAAAGAGTTTTGATTTGCCGCGCTTGCTTCTCTGTCGTGGCTACCTTAACATAACCCGGTAATCCTACCGGGAAGAGGTGACTTACATTTCAATAAATTTTTGTTTGATTGTCAAATGCCACTCAAAACTGCGTGAGCCGCGTATAGGATTGAGGTCAAGATCAACACTCTTCAAAAATATATGAACGTTGAATCACTTTATATATATATATAACATATGATGAATAATGAGGTTGGTGGTTTGTAGTATGTTGGAAGAAGAACCGCCTCATTTGTAGTAATATCTTTCTGATTCCATCTGATATAAGCTATCCTGCAGCCATCTACTTTGACGTAAGTACCTGAACCTATCCCTTCCCAAAAGCAGAAGTGCCACAGAATTCACCGGATTACAGCTAAGTTGAACAAAACATACGCAGTATATTCACATTTCTGTGATATGTGGTGCTTCTATCTAATGGTAACGAGATCTATCGTTATCGAAGCCAGCGAAGCCTAGTGGCTTGGATCTGAACTGTCTCATACGCGTGACCTTGATTGTTAATACTTTTGCCTTTTAAGGGTAAAATTAAATAAAAATTCCTTTCTTAAAATATGATGTTAACAAAGCGGAGATCTTAATCTTTAAACCTCATTTATCGGTTTCGGTTAGGTATCAAGGGAAAGGAATGGCTCGTGACAAACTAATTTTGGGACTAATAATACGTTTAAGAGCCGAATTCCGAAAAATTCCTTTATTTAAATATGTTATTTATTGATTTCGGTTAGGTATGAATGGACATAAACGGCTCGTGACAAAAAACATCTTTTATAAATAGTGTAAAGTAAAAAAGATCATAAATGTAGACTCAGATCATTATGTCAATACTCAAGTTCAAACCCACTCCCGCAAACAATATGAAAATACCCAAACAGATCATACGCTTTGACAATGATGAACTCGGGCAAAAAATCATGTTCAGGGGAAGGCCAGACCCAGTGATTGCAACTTTAACAACACCTGATTAAGGCGGCAAAGGAACTCCCAGAAATTAAAAGAAAGATAAAATACGCTTGGTGGAATGACACCTTCGAATCGGTGCTCAGAGAAAGACTACTAGGATAGCAAGAAATACTACACAACTCAATCAAAAACCGATTGTGAAACCTACAAAACACCACGGGCCCAAATAGTTGGAATGATCCGAGCAGAGAAACGTAGTTACGAAAAATTTCTTATTGTAAACATAGAACAGAATTTTAAGAAAAACAAAATCAGTGAGTACTATAAAACATTCTAAAGAAAACTCGCAGGATACAAAACACCGTCGCTGTGCTTTCAAATGAAAGATGGCACACTGGCGAAATCAAATGAAGAAAACTGTAGGATCCTTTCTGACCATTTTAAAAGCCTACTTAACTACGATAAGCCCGTCGATAATCCTATTAAGACAGAGAACCTTTATTCAGATACCCGGTATCTTTACCACCCGACAAAAATGAAATCAAGTACCACGTCGCCAGGCTCAGAAACAATAAGGTACCTGGAGAAACCCCGTAACTGCAGAACTATGGAAATATGGCCCTGAAGAATCAATAGAAATATACCCCTGAAGAATCAATAGAAATCTTGCAAAAGCAAATAAAAGAAATTTGGAACGAGGAAATTGTACCCGAAGATTGGAAAACATCTTGATCCACCGTTGCACAAAAAAGGCAGTAGGAAGATTGTTAACAACTACAGAGGAATTTCCTTTCTTCCGGTAATCTAAAAAATTCTCTCACTTGCCATCCTGGAGAGATTGGAATCCTAATTGGGCACCAAATAGGCGAATACCAAGGGGGCTTCAGAAAAAGTCGCTCTACAGCGAACATATCTACAACCTCAAGACGATCATCAGATACTATAAGCTGAGGTCAAAGCAATGTGTGTCAGTGTTTGTGGACTTTAAGAAAGCTTACGACTCGATAGACCGGGAAGTGCTATTGAACATCCTTAATGAATTTGGAGTTGACCTAAAACTATTAGGCTATAATGAGATCCACACCGACAAACACAGAATTGAAAGTTAAGTTTTTTAGGATGTGTGTCAGATTCTTTTGAAGTCACAACTGGAGTCAGAAAAGGTGACGGTCTGTCTCCACTACTTTTTAACTGTGTTCTCGAAACAATCATTCGGACCCGGCGAGCGGAATTAAAGGAAACTGACTACAGGCCATTGATAATGGGAACTAAATCTAAAGGGATCACAATAGATACTCTAGCTTTTGCCGATGAGATCGCTATCCCATCAGATGACTTAGAAACTGCTAGGATCCAAATTGATTTGTTGAAGGAAATTGCTGATCAAACCGGTTTACACATATCTTTTGAGAAAACGGAATTAATGACTAACATCAAAGATGCTCCACCAAAACTTCGAACCAAATACGGGGACATTAATCGAGTGGACAAATTTAAGTACCTGGGTGAGGTCATCATGAAAAATGAATTGGACAAGGAAGCAAGTTTGGGAAAGGATTCGCAAACTAGAAATTGCCTACCAAACTTCGCGAGAGATCTACAACGAAAAATGTCTTTCACAAAATACTAAGGTACTATTGTGAAACAGTTACTGAAACCAGTAGGTTTGTATGCAGTCGAAACCTTGTTCCTGAATGCCGATAAAGAACTCTTGGGAGAATTGGAGAAAAAAGGAAGAAAAGTCATTAGAGGAATTCTGGATTCCAACTTCATGAATGGCGTCCATCAAAAGAGGTCCAACAAAGAAGTCTGCAAGCAAAATAGAGAAAATCACCGAAACAATCCGCAAAAGACGGGCACGATTCTATGGCCTAGAGGAGAACATATTAACAAAAAAAAATCTTTAATTTATATGATTCATTCTCACCGAGCGTTGTGGGTGAGTGGTTATCGCTCTGGCCTCGCATTCTGGAGGACGCCGGTTCGAATCCCCGTCCGGGCATCCAGATTTGGGTTTTCCATGGTTTCCCCAAATTACTCCAGGCGAATGCCGGGATGCTTCCTTCAAAAGGTCCATGGCCGAATTCCTACCCGTTCCTTGTCCCCAATCCCATCCCGCCTTTAATGACGTCGACGTCGACGAGGCCTAAATCCATAAGTAAAAAAAAAATAATAATATTTAATTTAAAACCCAAAAACTGTAATATCCTGGTACGTAAATATTAAAGAAGACCTTCATTTGACGGTACTGGAGTCAGAATATGCTTTCAATAGAGGTCTTTTTCGGAAGAAGTTAATGACAAATGGGAAAAGCCGAAACGAACACGCCAAATGAAGACGCGGTACATCATGGACAGAGGAGCGCAAACAGCCACATTCAAAACAAATGAAGGAGTTCTGGGCCCAAAAGAAGTTGAAACCCGCTACCAAATGCACGAAGGTTTAACGTGGTCCTAGTTGCCCTCGGCAAATGAATAACAAATCCTCCTCTGAATTTACAGTAATCGTAGCGAACATAGACTAACAACACGTTTGTCAATTACGCTATTGAAGCTGTTCTGGTGTTTTTTCCTGATGACCGTGACTTATCGTTTAGATTCCTTCATTACTGTCCTTTGATGCATCGATGACTACTTCTTTTGTTTACCGGCTAAAACTTGTAGTTATGTATGTGACTCAAAAAAAAGTTGTAAAAGTCCCTCATCCAAGTTAAAGAATATCACCTGCGTCCACTGGCTGAGTCTGCGCTGTATCGGGGAGGTATAACGTACCGGCCGACCTGACGGTCTCATATCTCTGCCTCATAAAACACACATTTCAGAAACAAATAATACACTTACGACACGCTGAGCATAATAACACGTTTCATAGACTCATGGAAACACTTCACTTCCCCCATTAGTACTTAGTAGTACGACCTGGCAATAGGTATAAAATACTTGTCGTCAGCAAATGCATGCAGCCGTAAAACCATAGCTCCAAATTTGACTATACCAACGATGAGTAAAACACACGGAAGGCAGCCCACCCCAAAATGTCGGGAGAAGCTGATGAAGAAAGACGCCTGACGAATTATTTCCTTGCTTCCTCTATGGAACATTCTCTCTCCATATCAGGCTTATTCCGTTATAAATGTTTCCGCTTGCCGCCTCCTATTATTTTTAACTCCATAATCTTTCCAATTTCCTCCACAATATTCCTCAGATACTTATAACTACATTCTTTAGCGGTTCTCCTACGATCATATTTCCTCTGGTTAGTCTTTCCTTCTTTCTGTTTGTGGTCATATAATCGCTTTTAAGATAAAAAAGCTTCCTTCTTGAATTCATTTACAATATTTTTTGTTTTATGCTCTTCCCGTAAAGAAGATTTTACATTAAATATTATCTGATGTATGAAAACACCCGAATTTTTGAAGCCACTTAAAGAAATCCTAGGAATTTCATTAATAACCGGATGTTGCTGACTATTTCCTCAATTGCAAGTTAGTCAATTTGTATAAATAACCAGTATTATAGCAAAGCAATTGAATTTCGTTTGTTTTATTTTCTTCGTACTTGTTTCACTGAATTTGTCGGAGCATCTTTAGCGGTATTATTCCAGTTGTTGGTTACCTTTCATTCTTAATTTCAGTATGAAGAATAATGGACATTAATTTCTTCATACATTTATTTGTATTTCATATTTGTTCGGTCTCACTGTCAAACCGAATTAATTTGTAATACAAATAAATGTAAATAAGAAAAGTCCATTATACTTCAAATGGGAACAGTGAAATGTAAATAACATCAACTGTAATAATGTGATAAAGATGACCGCCAATGGTGCTTCGGGAAATGGAATGAAACAAGTGCGAAGAAAGTTAAAGAAATAAAATTTAATTGCATTGGATAAAATTGTTTGTAAAAATTAATTCCATTTTAAGTCGCTGATTATTGATGCTAACAAATTGAAGCTGCTGGAACTATCAGTTTTCCTGTGTAATCGTGGCTCTTAGCTAACAGTCCCGATGAGGAATGAAAAATCTGATGGAAGCTAATGTAGGTTTCCTAAATGGGACTCGCTTAAGATTTAATTTTTTTGGATCAGTCACATACGCATTGCTCTAATTTGGGAGGAATCCAGTAGTTTATGTATGAATACTAAATGACACTGGTAACAGTATTTCCCAGTAGTAGTTCTGACAGTCAGTTTCAGTTTTTTAATATCATATATCACGGGTGGTGAGCGGTAACGGTCAGACAAGGCACTCGGGAGTACGTGGACTCAAATACCCGCCCGGCCATCCAGATTTCGGTTTCCTTAATTAAGAAATCTAATTTTGCTGTAACGGGACTGAAGTTTAGCACATTTATGAGCCATAAGGAATATTTCATTACGAATTTAAGGGCGCTGCTGAGTAGCAGCCATTGAACGCTTAGGTGTCATTCACCTCAGTTCCCGCCGCCTTCCAATAAGACCAACCCCACTGAAACAAAAAGTCAACCTTTGTGAGGGGTAAGGGATGTATTATCTTTGGAATCTTGTACATTCCTCCGTAAGGCAGAGACGTTCAAACAACAATATAAATTCAAGAAGTTGGGTTAGCAGCTCCACCCTTAGGAATGCGCTACACGGTCCAAGTTCCCGTTAAACGAAAGTTATTTAATCCCCACCATACACAATCGGAACTTCAGTGTTGATCTATCGTCGTTACCTTCAGTGTCAAGAAGTGCCGCTGCATGCTCTATGCCTGCGTATAAGTGTGCTCACACACGCTACGCAATTATGTGAATGAAACTAATTACGCTAATATAATTTGTGGGTTTTTAGAACTGTTATTTTTTGGAAGATTATTGTGAATAACCATCAATGAACATTGTTATGTGTGGATTAACAGACGAATACCGATTTCCTTAAAACTAATAGAACCATAATTATTTATTAAATGTTCCTGCCATTTACCCTGCGGTCAGTAAGTAACCATCTTACAGTGACTGCAGTTAGGACGAAGTCGGATTGGTGTTAATTAATTAGAAGAATAAAAGCAGAGGGTAGGGATGTCACAGTATGACAAGGCGGCGGGAACTGAGGTGAATGACACCTAAGTGTTCAATTACTAGTATTCACAAGTGGCCTCAAATTCGTAATCAAATATTCCTTATGGTTCACAAATGTACTCAACCTCACTCCCGCTACAGTTCATAATCATTCGCACTTTATGACGTTCATTTGTTTCGTCGCACCGCACAGTCCTTGTCTCCGATCGTATTCCGGCTCTAATGATCTCAACGTCGGCAACTCTTAAAGCCCCGCTCCCACTTTCAAGGAAAAAAAAAAGGTATACAGTTTACTAAGAATAAAAGTCAAATATGCGTTTCAGTAACTAAATTTGTTTCCGTAACTATGTATTATGGGCACTCGGAGTGGGTAGTATTTGGTGCGAACGTATACAAATTCTGTCCGCTCCATCTGCGGAACTAATTCGTGTTTAGTTATCAGCTTTCCACTTTAATTCCTCTAACATTTTCAGATTACTCTTCACCGAAATAGTAACGAGTAATGTGCAACAGTTTTTTCACGCTGTACCTTAGATTTATTGTACTCGTTGGGAAGATAGGGAACGACTGACATGTAGTATTTGTTTGTGTGTACTTGTGGCTAATTGGACGTCCTGTCATGTGTAGGGACAGTGTATCAGTTTGTGGTTTATGGTGAGCGTCGTGATGTGTGAAGCCGGCGATGCAACGCCGAGCGTCGTGGCATTACTTCAAGGCGCGTGCAACAGTCCGCGCGACCGGCCGACCTCCTGCCCCTGTGTGCTGCACCTCGCCCTGCTACAGGTACGCTGGTTCATAGCTTGCTCAATGTAAAGGTGGCTTCCCACGGCCCGTGCATTTGCCGGCCGCGCCGGTCTAGCTATGAACAGTGGACCGTGGGAAGGGACACGCCTCTGCTGGAAGGGATGGCGCGCGTCTATCCGTTACCCAGTCGGTAAAAATCAGACGCCCGGGCAGCTGAAATGAAACTAGGCAACGTGGTGGGGAGGTGGCTGCGAGGTGGCGAGGAATAGCCTGTGGCGCGTGCTGATCCGTACAATGGGCTGCATGGCGCGGCCTACAAAACCACGGGCCGTGGGAAGCCACCATAAGAGTTGCCACAGTTCACAGAAGAAACAGTCGGAGGAATACCAGTTCCACAGAATTAATTTACCATGCATTTTAAACTAATCCCCGTGTTTACTGCTGCGCTCATCAGGCAGTATTTGTTTTTTTGAGAAGATCTTACATTTGGCAATCCTGTATCTGTTTGTGATCTAAAGTTTATATTTAATACTGTACTTCGTCCTACAACTTCTCTTTACGAAGAACGAACTAAGAAACGTGCGACATTCAAATATAAACCGGAATTTTGTTCGTTTGACTTGTGTAGTGACTTGAGCAGTGTGGCTTGGCGGGAAATCGGAGGCGGAGGGATGGAGAGGGTATAGCCGTGTTCACAGCCCATGCAAACACGTTCGCATGGTCATTGTTGCCATGAGTGAAGAAGAGGTAACACAGTCTGTTGCGCAACGCGTTATTATTCGTTTTCTCGTCAACAAAGGTGTGAAATAGAGTAATATTTTGAAATAAACTCCAAACCAGGGCTTCCAGATTGTATAATTAGATTCAAAATCTGTATAATATGGTATCCGTATCCTGTTTGTATGACAGGTTGACTTGTATAATTGGCTATAGAAATAAGAATTTAAAAGTAAAGTACGTTCTAGCACCAGTTCCATTCTGATTCAAGTTAAGTAAAAGATTTAATCATTTTATTTGTTACTGACTATATCTCAGTTTTGCTGGTTTGTATAGTAAGATTTGATTTTGTATAATTTCAAGTTTCCACCGATATAAAATAAGTTCTCTCGACTGGAAGCGCTGCTCCAAACACAGTTCGGAGGTGCTACTTTAAATAAAAAGCCAAATGTTCTATTGGCCAAGAAGATTCGAAATGGTTGCGATTAGGTGGAGAATCAAAGCCGTATACGGCGTCCCGCGACCAGCGTCAATGACGTCAATATTCAGGCCGTGCGTGAGCTTGTGAACGACGATCGTCGCAATCTTGCCGAGATTGCATCAGAGGTAGATATAAGTGCTGGAAGTGTCCATACGATTATGTCAAACGTACTTGGATACAGAAAAGTATCCGCAAGGAGGGTTCCACGTCTTCTGTTTGAGGCACAAAAGAATGTGCGGAAAGACATCTGTTAGCGACTACTGAATCGATCTGAAGGAGAGGCATTTTTGGATCGTATCGTGATCTTCCATCACTATATCCCAGAAAACAAGAGAGTATTATAATGTGACGCTGTTCATCGCCACATTGTAAGGCGCATTTTATTATATAAATCATACTGTTAGATTAATTTTCATAAAGCTTTGGCGACCACCAATATTTTTGATAATTTCCTTAAGGCACGGAAGACACTATGTGAGGATTGTGATTCCAGGTGAATATTCAATTTTATCTTGGAGCATTTATTGAGCTGTGTAGGCTTGAAGCTAATCGTAGCCTTCTCGAGCCTATCGGCGACAGGAAGTCTGGGATAAAGGGTTTTGGAGGACAACACTTCCTGTCTCCTTGGGGTGGGACAGTCAACAAGAGGTCGCTCACCTAGCGGGAAGTGCCTGCCGCCCGAGTACAGGGTCGTCCCCTAACTTAGCCGAATATTTCCGACATCTGTGATATACATGCGGCATATCACGTGACATCAGGTGGCTAACCTCAATATCCAATCCCAGTGAGCACATAACTTAAAATTGGAATTTTCTGTTAAATGTGATCTTCGAGACTGCAAGGGCGGAGCCGAAGTTCACCTCTGGGATGTAAGAGCGACGAGCTTCATTCTGTTGCGGACTCCGAAAGTGGGCTTGTCCTGCTAATTGCTGGTGTCGGAAATCTGACGCTGTCGGCTTGCATAGCGAGGCGATTACTGGAGCAGATTTCGCACGTCAACACAGTCAGTAATACGATGATGCGCATTACCAGAACGGACGTTCCTGTAGCTGCCTTCTAAGACAGAGGTCCCGTACCGTGGGCCGTCTTCTATCACCGCAGACTTCAGAAGCTGAACTACAAATGGTAAAGTGTTACAACCGAGCCTTCTGATTGTGCATTCCGTGAAACTGAACCCTTCAGCGACTTTGAGAGGAAAGATCTATGTTCTAACTTGGTGGATAAAACCCCTGTGCTGACGGCATAATTTGCCAGAACTAGTTATTTTCGAATGCCATATTGTTCATTCATGATTTAAATGTAAAGTCACAGTATGATGATAGATATGTGTGAGATAATCATAACTTGTATTGTACTTCGTTTCTAAGTATCATTCTTTCTTGCACATTAATTCTGAGATGGATTTAAAAGTACAATTGTTTGCTTGCTCATGAAGGCTAATTGTACCTTCCTGAGCGTTGCTTTGTGATTTTGCCTACTTGTGTTAATATCTATATTATAAAGATGAATGTATGTTTGTTTGTTGGTTGGTTTGTTTGTTTGTTTGTTCTTCATACAAATCCACAGTTTTCATCCGATCTCGATGAAAACTTGCACACTTGTCCTTGGAAACAAGGAGAAAAATAGTCTACATTTGGTTGAAAAATTATCTGTATAAATAATACACGTCGTCTTATTTCGAAAAATTACTTAACGGCGATAAACAGACGCGTTGGATATGGAGGTCTCTGTACTGTTTTACCGTGTAGCGGTCAGGTAGATCAGTGATTAAAGCGCTTGCTTACTTACTAATGTTTCGGTTGTGATCTTCGGTTCAAATCTCCGTGAAGGCTAAGATTTTTAAAAATTGTTTTTGATCGTAAGCGTCACACCTGGGCCGTCGGTTATTCGGATTGAATGTTAAACTGTAGATTTACAAAGTTAGGGGTGCAATGCGAGGCAAATCGTAGTTAGTCTTGCAATGCTGTAGGTGCACACTTTTTTACGTTATATTCATCCCTTAGGGGTGATTCGCAGTCAGAGTGTACGTGTGTGATCTGCAGTAATAATACTATTAATCCGGAATTAAGTCTCTTGTTACGTTTTGACAAGAAAATCTATAGGGAGGGCACAGGACATTTTTTTTTTTTTATGTATGATTAACAGTTGTTGTCACGAAATTTTGAGAACTTATCAAATGGTGACAGAGAACGGATGTGTGTGTTAGTCTGTAATGTCACGTCGCTTGCTCAAGCTATGGTTCTCGCGCATTATGTTAGTGTATAATTTGTTAGGAAATTTCGTTAAGAGAAAAAACGTATTATTTAGTATAAAAGTCTGTTTAAATGTTTCTGGCACCAGTTTATTTTGACTTTTTTTTGACATGCCTTGCGGGCGTAAACTGGCCTAAGTTGTAGCTCTAGCAGAGCACGAGCAGCTAAAGTTATTAGAACCCAAGAATCAGATGCTCATGCTGAAGAAAGAAGAAACGTCCAAGCTGAAATAAAAGTTGCCCTTAGTTAACCCCCCCCCTCCCACATCCCCTCACCTTCATTTGTTTTTAAATATGTTGGAAATTGATTCTCGTCAAGAGACAGGTTCGATGGTAGAATGATATAGCGATGGCTTTCCGGTCATATATGCCGACTCAGTGTTATTTGGAACCAATCCTTCCCTACCAACAACTTTCTATATTCAGTTCTGGCAAAGAAATTCCTAATCCACGCGTACGAAGTCGTGGGTATCAGCTAATTAACGATAAATTCGCTCAACTTGTAATCGCCAATAATACTAATTAATGTCATATTGTGACATTTTCCCTGTAATTGATCATAAATGTATAAAATATAACTATGACGTGATTGCCCATCAAGACCCCCAAGTTGAGGAGGGAGCACCGATCAAGGTCAAGACGCGACTGTCTGCTGGGAAAGTTATGGGACTCAAAACGTGTATTGTTGACTTACTTCCCACATACCCCAATGACGGTGAATGCGTCCTACTATTGCCGGCTGTTCGATGATTCCAAGACTGCGCATCGTACCAAACGACGCAGTCAACAGATTCTTGATGTCTTCCTTCTGTACGACAATGCACAGCCGGGTACACCAGTTCTAACTCGTAAAAAAACTCACTGAAATGCACTGGTAACTTCTTGAACACCCTCCTTACAGTCTCCATACGACTTGGTCCACAGGAGGAGGCATTAGTGGGCGAACGATTGAAGACGACGCGGCGGTCGAACAGTACATGCGCAATTGGCTACGGGAACAGCTATCTCATTTTTTCTGTGATAGATTCAGGAAACTTACTTTCGGATAGAGAAAATATGTTTTGATGGAAACTATGTAGAAAATAAGTTACAACCAATAAATCTGTGTGAAAAATTGTGGTTTATATTTTAATTACCCTAATATTATCAGCTCGGCGGAGAGCAACAGCTGTTGCTTTAAGCCTTTCAGCCATTCAACTACACTGGCAGAAATGGAAAGTGTTGCACCCAGACGGAAATAGTGGAATTTAGGAAACTTTGTAGATACACCTAGGGTCATACCCAGAGGAAATGATAAATTGAAATGGGTCAGGCCAAGTTTATTTCCTTTAGATACATTTGTCATTAAGAGAGTTCCTACCATGAGCACCTACAAATTTGTGGATACTTCGTCATTGAATCAGTAACTGTTCGAATGTCTTCTTGTGGTGTCTCTCTCCATCCTGCATGATTGTGCTGAGTGACTATGTGACCTAATGTATTACCCATGGCATTCTTAACTTGCTCTATTGGCGATAAATCTTACTACCACGTGGTCGTAACACTACAAGGTTTGTTTTGTGATGCCGCAGTAATAGGAGGGGCATTATCCTGTTGGAGTCGTTTCGGATGATGGACATGAAGGGTATCAGTACATGGTGTACCACCCTGTCCACATATTGGCGGTCTGTCTTTGTGCCTTCAATAACAACCAGCTCGGTTCTGCTGTCGTAATGATTGCTTCCCAAACCAAGACACCAGTGATTGGACCCGTGTGACGTTCTGAAATCACAGCAGGGTGGGTCTCCACGAAGTAAGCGTAGACGTTGTCGAGTATCTCTGTGTCACAGAATCGGAACTCGTCACTAAATATAACATTATTCTATTCGCGCGTCAAGTTGGTTTTTTCGGTATACCAGGTTAGAAGTTGCTGGCTGTGAAATCGGGTTAATGGGACACACTGCGTAGGAGTCCGAGAGTGTAACCCAGCCTCATACAATCGGTGGAATAACTCTCTCTGTAACCACTGCTCAAATCAGGGATCCAGTCGCCCGTTGTTAGCAACAGCCATCCACACATACAGGTATGGCGGGCGGTCTTCACGTGAGGGGCGGTGCAAGTTCTACGCGAGCTAGAACTTTCTTTCGTCAACTGTGTAACATGTCTCTGTACTTCCATGGCCTCCGGCCAATCCTTGGGATATGATGCACCCATTTCAAACATGCCAATATCCGGTATCTCTTCACGGTCAGACATTTGTGTGAACTGGATAGTCGCTCTTCGCCTTAACATAATTGGTGACTGAGAAATTGTGGACAAAACATTGCCACAGTGTTCTACACTTATAACCTAAACAACATAGCAATTGTGCTTAGTAAATAGCCCCTTAATTAATATAGTGATTCTTTGGGCCATACATCACAACTCCATCTCGGTGTAACACTTTCCATTTCCGCCAGTGTAGTTGAAAGTATTAATTATCTATATAACTCGATTGTTGTGCCTTTTATTTTGTCTCTTCAACTAGGACGTATATTCCCATACGGACGACTCAGGAGGCACGCAGCGAAATGATAAACTGCTGTGTTCGTTCCGGAGTGGAAACGGCGACCCTTGCAACCAGAGTCTTAATTGTGAAACAGTGTATAAATGACGTAGTTTTTTATATAATTAATGTGGTAATTTTATTTTTTTTCTCGTCAGTTACGTTTTATCGGTTTCTTAACCAGATAATTTATTGAATTCGCATTTATCGCAAAATAATTGATTTATCGTTTTGGATTAATGTGTTAAAATATTTATTCTACCTAAAGATAATATGCGTTATTGAATGATATGGCTGTAAATAAACTTCAAGAATAAGTTCTAAATTACCAAAGATGTGAAAAATTGCTCAGTTTCTCACGCTTTTAAATTTGTTATTGGATATCTTCCAGCATGTAACAGCGATGTATGCTTACTTTCAGCTGAAAAATGTTATTCCAGACGGAGTCTGAGATTATAAGGGGAGTGCTGTCGCATTTTAGATATGTATTTGAAACGCATAGATAATGAATGAAAAAAAATCTAAGCTTTGTATTCAACCTGAAGGTTGCTTGCAGATCACTTTATAGCTGACAGTAATTTTCCAATTGTCGTTCGTTTCATTTGATTTAAGGGTTAATCAAGCTATTAAGGAACTATCCCGTGGAAAGCACTGCTGGTTTGAATTTCCATAGGTTTTTTTTTTTTTTTGCAATTTGTCTTACTATTGCTCGTTGTTAAAAATATTTGCTTCTGCTAGTTGAAATACATTTCGTTTAACAGGTCTCATCTGCATTGAAGCGCCTATTTTTACAGAGATAACTACCACTTTCCGTACGTGAAGAGTCAATTAAACTACATGGTACCGAGCGTGGTGGGTGAGCGATAAAGCTCTGGACTCGCATTCGGGAGGACGCGGCTTCGAATCCCCGTTGGGGCATCCAGATTTGGGTTTTCCGTGGATTCCCCAAATCACTCCATGCGAATGCCGGGATGCTTCCTTCAAAATGCTATAGTCGAATTCCTTCCCGTCCCTTGTTCCCAAACCCTTCCCGCCTCTAATGACCTCGACGTCGACGATGTGTAAAGCCATAAAAACAAAGTGTATGGTTGAAGTTTACCTTATAACTAGTGTCCGTTATCACTTTCATTTCCGTAATCGTTTACAGTTGGTTCCTTCACAGACTGCGAGAGGAATTCAGCATTGCATTGAACTTTTCTTCGCGTTAACAGTCTTGTAAATATCCATTCTTTCCAGCCCTTTATTAATCGTCTACAAAAGAGGTGGTTCTCAAATTGACCCGTATGTTTCATTTTTGATTATGTACACCGATTATTCCAAGACTACGCAATTGATTTGTGTGAATAATTTTTACGTGAAAGAGAATGCCATCGAATTGGTTCCATTAAAACTTCATCAAATTCTGTCCTGTGTGTGGTTTCTTGTTCTTTTTTTAATGCAAAACAAAAAAACTAAATAGTTTCTATTTATATACACTGAATTTCTGGAAACATGTTTTAGTTGAAAGACGATCGTCTGGGAATGGACCTACTGAAATTTCATCTCATTTGTTCCAGTACTTACGTAAATTCAATAGAAAAAATTAAGTAGTTTATGCATTTACGCTGACTATTTTCATGAATTTTTCGTTAGTTGAAAGACGATACTCTATGATTGGTCCGATATAAATTTCGCCAAAATTGGCTCGTGCGGTTTTTTTTTTTTTTTTTTTTTTTTTTTTTTTTTTTTTTTTTTTTTTTTACAAATTCAGCAAAAACAAGAGAGAATGATTTTAGTGCATGAACGCTTAGCACCATGAATGTGCCATCTAAGTGGATAAGTCGTGTGCCTACAGAATTCAAGGTCTCAGATTCAAAACCCGTTTCAGCTATTAATTTTTATTGGTTGTCCATTTTAGGTAGTTCAAGACGCTCCGTGATTTGGATTCCATTTTTGCTACATACTCTCTCGAATTAGACTCCTGTCACTAGTCGTCAGTCTGTAATATGTCTTCATTTGTGATCTGTTAATTACTATTATTTATCGAACATTCGCCAACTGTAAGGTTTCTTAGTTATAAAGTAATTACTTCTGCTTGTAATCTTCGATTTTATGTTTACCTGACTCTTTACTGCAGATTGTCTACGTTCTTTTAGACTGGCTGTCACAGCAAAATCACTTCTTACTAGCTGTTGAAAATACTCGGTAACTTTAAATCTCAACCTCCTATTTATATAAAGACACTTAATATTAAAAACAATTGTTTGTTTCAGAGTTTTATTGGAAGTCGTGCTATTTACATCGCCTCGAATAATTTTTCTCTATCACAATAACGATGATCATCAGGAACTTTAGATAAAATATCAGCATTTAACAATTAAATTTTAATTTCAAATAAGCATTAGAATTTAACACACATTACTCTTGCCGGCGCATTGACAAGTCCCAGATTTTAAACTTAGCGCATTGGCTGACCTAATGGTACGAAAAGGGATCGTCAGGCTCAACACCATAGTGCTCAATTGTATAGTCGAATTATTTGGTGGTAAACATTGCGGTACAATTTACTATCGTCAGTTAGGAAAGGGTTAATTCAAGTTAAGAGCAGGGCTACGCATGAAGAGAGTCGTTGACAGTAGTATATTTACATTCTGAGGAGGACCGCTAGTACGCCATCCACATGTGAACAGAGTATTACGATTTTTTATGCATATAATCCTACAGTTTCTACTGATATATGCATTAAGTATCGTTCAAAAGTACTTAGCCTGCTTTAACAAGGAAGTCTACTCTAGACACTATTCTCCGCTTCTATACTATATCACACATATTCATTGACAGTTTTACAGCTGATACTACACATGAAATGTTCGATATCCATCGCATACGAGAGAGAGATGGTTTGACTTCCTAGTCATTTAAATAATGTAATGGCTGGGAATGAGTCGCGTCAGTGACTGCCTTCATGTAAATGCCCAGCAGTGATGTGACCAAAAATACTGTTGCAAATAGAACACATGGTTTTGTCACTGGTGGGGTTTTCATAAATGCCAAGTTAACGGTACCTCAAGTTTATACGCCAATTCTTGCTTTCTTCTCCAGTTCACACGCATCAGGGGTTACCAGTCCTACGTTTTGACTCTTGGAGTGTCAGAAACAACATCTTTGCTATATGGAATGTAATACAGAACTTTAAGAGATATGATTACTCCCACCTCTAGCGGTCCGTCATTTATTCTTCAGGGGTACGTAATGCCTGAGCTGAGGGTTAACTGAACTCTAATCGTCTCTAGACAAGCTTGCCTTACATCATGTATTATATACGCCTTATCCTCCTCATTGCATTAGATACTAGCATCACCATACTACAATCACTGTATCACCAAGCGTGGTGGGTGAATGGTAACGCTCTAGCCTCGCATTAGGAAGGGCGCGGGTTCGAATCCCCGTCTGGCCATCCAAATTTTGGTTCTCCGTGGTTTTTCCCATATCACTCCTAGCAAGTGCCCGGATGGTCCTTCAAAAGGCCATGGCTTAATTCCTTCCAGTTTCTTTCCTCCTTTCCCACCTCTAATGACCTAGACATCGACGAGACGTAAAGGCATAAAAAATATGTGATTCAATTTCATTTATTTATTTTACAGTTAATCACCTTAAATACAAATCCCACGGTACGTAATTACCTCGCTAAGAATAGTTTCCATATTTTTCTGAATGTGCTGTCCTGTTACAAACTGTAGATTCCGTAAGAAAGGAACTGGCCGTCCTGATTGTAACATGCTGGGCTCAGTATGCCTACTTCGGGAAGATCTAACCAACTTCCGGATTATGAACTCAGTTCAGTTATTTTTTTACATTAATCACTCCGCGAGTATTTTTTAATATAAAATCAACGAAACCTGAAAAATTAGAATTTCATTATGTGCTCAGACTTGCGGATTTTAATTTTTTATTTTTAGTTAAGAGGATATTTAGGAATGGTCTCATTGATGACTCCGAGAATGCAGTGTTTAATAGTTTCGTAAAATTTTAACTAAAAATTAACGAAAATAACTGTGGAATAATCGACACAATTACTAAAAAGCAAAACATGACAGCTTTTTTTTTTTTTTTTTAAATCGTCTCAAAAAGCGTCACGTAAGAATCTATTTACAATACCACTAATGAGTAAAAAATTATTTTGACATGACGTCTTACAACTAGTAAAGTGAGTGTCACGACTTCTGATTATCTGGACCGTGTCAATTACTCGAAAATGAACAGTACGCTGAATGTAAATGTTTTTCTTGTCACTACCCATAGACGACGTCATATAAAAATACCTATGGCCATGTAGATGACGCAGCCCACCTAATTTTTTTTTTACTAAATAGGGCCTACTTCTATTAACAGACTGATTATACAATTACTGTTTATGTTAAGCGTCTTATTGCTGTACAAATTCTTACTAATATCGCTTATTGTTCATTACGATTTCTTAAAGCGTTAACAACTTTTGAAGTCCGCGCCAATCAATAAGTACGGCAAAGAGGTTTGCAATTTAACGCAGGATTTTGTACAAATCCTGCTTGCCAAGCAGTGTTGCCAGTTTAGCATTTTTATGTCTAAATTTAACATGCTTTCAAGTAATTTGGCATGAAAAAAAATCATTGTAGCATATAGCACAGTTTTAACATTTTTTTCCCCCTGATAAGTCAGCTATTTGCTTGGAGTAATAAAATGTTAGCATTGTTCATTTATTTCTTAGAATAATCTTTCACAGCGAATTGTTATTAATTATTGTTAATTTTAAGTTGATTGTTTTACACATTTTAAAAGTTTAAATCAAGCATCTCCATAAACGGATTTAAAAAAGAATTTTTTGAACAAATTTAAATTATTCAGTTGTTATAAAACATTAAATACGCATTTTTTATTCTTATTTTTGACTAGTAGATGTATTTAAGTTTTCTTTCAAATAATTTTCAAGATAAAATTTACATGTTACGGTATGTGTCTTACAGACGCAAGCTAATTAATATTTTCTGCTATTTTCATTTCATGATACATAGTCAAGATTGATATTTCTGGTAGGGTTAAATTCTGGCAGAGTTGTTTTTCGGTAGTGTTAGAAAATGTTAAAGTTACTTTAAGGTAAAGTTTTTTTGGTAAAGGTGTTTTTTTTGGTAGGTTTACAATTTGGTTGACATGGTATGCTTGTGATTGGTAAAGAGTAAAAGTGGTAGACATATTTGTGGTATATATTGCGTTTGTTAGATATTCCTGTGGTAGAGATATTTATTGTAGAGTTTTCATGTTGTAGGGTTCGTAAATTGTAGAGATGGTAGAAATAACATTAGCTAAAATTGCTTATTGGAATAGTTATTTTTTGGTAGGATTTCATTTTGATAGAAGTGGTAAATAGTAGTGATTTTCATGGTAGACTTGTTAATGGTAGAGATTTTTCTGGTTGGCATGTTAATGTGTCCCTTTAATCTGGTTGGCATTTTTTCTGCATTTTACGGAATCTTTAGTATATTTTTGGCATTTTCTAAATGTATATTTGGCATGAAATATTTTCTAGGTTTGGCAGCACTGAGGCCAAGTCAACAGTTGTGAAAATTCTTTCCATGATTCAGGTTCAAAGCTGTTAACAGCGTCACAGAAGCTGTACACCATTATGTTGTCGCAACGACCGTAACACGTCTGGCTTTTAAATATATTTCAAACAGAAATTTACTAATCTCAATTAAACAGCGCCAAACAAAAATCTCTGAAGGATATTGTATAATATTTTTTACCTTTGAAAATATTCACGTGTAAGTAATCATAATACACACTAAATATTTAATACACACTAAATATTTGCCATTTCTATTAGCCTCGATCTAAAATAGGTTTAAACAAAAAACATCAATTATTCAATTTACTAAAAAAAAAATATCTGAGTCGGTTAAGAAATGAAACTAATAATGCTGGACAGAAATGCAATTGCAAAAAAACGTTTTCGAAAATCACAAACAATGACCGAGTCCTTGCATGTGGGCCTGCAGTGGTCGTTTATTTGCCGACTTCGCTTAAGGTATGCGGACGCAGCACGATATCCCTTAATTTAACAGTTGAAAAGAAAAATAACAAGTTTTAGTAAGAATAATACGAAATTTAACATAATTAGTAATTGGATAATATAGTTAACAAAACATATTGATATTGTTTCGGAAAAAAAAAAGTTATAGAATTTAAAAAAAAAAAATCTTGCGCAGAGTTTATGAAGTCTGTTTTTTGTTTTGTTAAAAATTTTATTATATTCATTTCGGTTCAAACGCTGTTCTGTAACAATTATTTCATGGTAATTATTGTGCAGAGAAACTGGGCTTTGCAGGTTTTCAGATCAACCTTACTTGCAGTAGGGAATGCAGATCGTTTTATTTTACATTTATTTCCCTGCTTCAGAATATCTGAATTCTATGACTGATGATTCAGTTACTTGACCAGAATTCCGGCTCACCGCGTCAACTTGGCGTTGTTTCAATTACTGCATTCGGTTTCGCTAAGTGTTGGTTGCTGTTTGTTGGAGTTCACTTGTATCCATATTAAACACGTACAAAAGAACAGATTCAGGTTACCAATATCAGTAAAAGTACGATTAGTCATATGGTTTTTAGCTATTGAAGAAAGGTTCAGAATTCTTCGCTATTTAATCAATATTTTAAGCGCAGCTATATTAATAATCGTATATGAAGTTTGTAAAACTATTAATGCTGTCTTGAAGGAAGAAATAAAGAAGGGAAGTAAAAATGTTCTATACTTAAATTAAATAATTTTTTTATTGATACTATAATACTCATTTACTAAAAGATAATCGCCTGCATTATTAGCCTTCAAATAACATGCATTTTCTTACATTTATTAATAAAATTTTTGTATTAATGATTTAAGACGAATTAACTCAATAACAGGATTGAGTAGGAAGGATTACAAGAGTTTTGCGATCCGTCGTTCAAAGCTGCTCGACTCGTGCAAGCTAATGCGTGAGTGTAAACGCGGAAAAACAGTAGCGACGTTGTGAAAATTAATTTTATATTTTGGAGAGCTGCTATATGAGCTAAGTTTTTGTTGTTTGTTTTTGCATTTAAATCACGAAGCAGGACATGTATATGCTGTCTAATTTGTGTGTTTTACGAGTACGCGATACTTACTATTTCATAATTTATCTATTGATAGACATTAAGTTTATCACAGAAATAAATATTAAGGTACTTAGTTTTTTGAATATTATAGATATTAATAAAAATAACATTATAAAATATTTATTAAAAACTTGAATCAACATCGCCTTCACAAACGTGCATTCAAGATTTTGTGAAACAACTTTGTCGTTTTTCCTCGTGTTTTCTTTGTTTGAAACGTAGATAAAACAATTTTTGTGAGTTTTAATAGATGTGTTTACACATTGAGGCGCTGCAAACCACTTGTGAACTGTAGAACTCATTTTATCAACGAAATTGCCAAACTACTCCTATGTTTATAACAGCACTTATGGAGGACTTACGTCGTGTGAGACGAAATTGCATTTTTATATTTGTTATTGCTATCTAAAAAATTTTTTTTTCCTTATATTAGACGCACAGGTACAATACTAACGACTTTTCCAAAATTAGTCAGGTACTTCATTCCTTTCCTTCGGAACCAACGAATTAGCATGGAATCCGACCAAGAAGCGTTCAGAGTAATTCACAATCACAGTGATACGGTAAGCGTAGCCGAATGTTAAGTACAGGGAGGGATTCGAACCGGCTCCCAGCCAGACACTTTACCACTGAGCTATCGGATGGTTATTTATGTACTTTGGATTGATCTATTACAGCATTGCACACTGTGGATTCGATAGTAATTGGGCAAAATGTCACCCAGTGAGGAAGTGCCGGTTGGTTCGTTTTTTCTTTGGAAACGTAATGGACAATGTGTCTCAAATTTATTAAAATTTTAAACTGTTGAAGAATTTTGCAGTGTTTTCGAGAATGAATTTCCAGTACACTTTTTAGTAGGAATGTACACCGTCATTTATACGAATTCCATCAACACTTTACCTTGTCATAAGTTTGTACTACTCACCAGACGGCAATAAATTTGTTGCAATTTATTATTTTTGTAATCAACAAAAACTCTAGTTGTTCGAAGTTTAATGTCTTTTACAATATTTTCTTTTCTCATCCTAGATTAATATTGAGTCTTCTGCGTTTTCTTTTCATTTTCCTGCAGATAATTTTGAATTGATAGTAAAGGTAGAAGCTGTAGGAGCAATTGACTAATTTTACTCTCTTGCAGCTTTGCCGTAAAGAAGGACCTTTCTGTTTACAAAGCATACAGACCTTTTCAGTGCTCACCGTACTGTTGAATTGCTGCCATTTGTTCAAACACACATAGTATGCTACTGCCAAATGGCAGTCTCGATTTCTTCAGTTTGTCGAGAGTGTATTTTCACTCATAATTAAGATTCAATAATCACGATAAAGGGTGTCTCGTCCATTGTTCTTTTGCTCTGAATTTTACAACTGGTATATGCTGCCAACAAGCTAACTAAATATAACAAACTGATTATTTTTACGCTTTCAGGAATCGGTATATGTTTTCAAAATTTCAGTTTTTCATGAAAAGCAGTTGTCATATTTTTTTATATATAAAAGATCCATTTTTTCATCTTTTGTCGAAAGGAGGAGGTCGTCAGTCAATCTTCGTCGCATCTTAGAAAGTAAACAACAAATTTAATCTTAGCACAACTTCACACTTCATTCTTCTGACTTACTGAATTCTTCATATGAGCATTATTTTCAGGAAGGTTGAAACAACCCCGGTTTCTGTGAATTATTGTTTTGTTATATTCAGAATTTTCATCACCTATATCAAAACTACATCTGGCGGAACTGGTGAATCTTGCTCGATATACTTTGCTTCTTATGTTGTTATGGTCAAGCGATGACACAGAGCGTTGAACCTGACCTTTTTTGCGAAAGATCCTTCTTTTTCAAAACTAGATTAAAATACAAATTTATCATGAAACAGGATGTTAAAATGCATCGTAACCTTACTGTTGTACTCTTTTGTAAATTATTTTCATGTGAGTTTAATGTTTAAAAGCATTGTTCGATTTTGGGTTGAGCAAATTTGATTTCCATATTATCTACGAAACATTTGTTTTTCCTTGGTTTTGTTTGATTTATACAACATGTTTATGCCAATTTTGCACATCAAAGCTATTGTGTCCTACTTAAAATTACAGATTTTTTTTTATTTTTTTTTATTTTTTTTATTGTTGAAATTATAATTTTATATTCTTATAGATGTCTTGACCTACTGCATGCCGTTTCCCGTGTGTTTGTAGTATTATTTTCCGAAGTTTTGAAGAAACACATTCTGTTGTCTCAGTTTCATTACAGGTTTTGAGAAAACATTTGGTTTTTAGTACTTATTAAAATAGCTCCAGATTTAGATGTTTAACTATTGTATTAAAATTTATCTTGTGCTCTTTTCTAAACTATATAGTTAAATCTGAGAGTGGCTTGCAAATGGAACGTAGTAAGCCAGTGCTGTGATACCCGAGGACAAGCGGTTCATACAAAACAAAGCACAGTTCTCTTCGTAGCGAAAATTGATTGTTCAGCCAGTTTGTTACGCGATAACGTCTATTAAATTTTGGACAATACTTCTGATTTTACGAGTAATACCACATTTCTAAGTTGTTTTTTGTAGCATTTTATTTTATTCAGTCAGTCGTTTTGTAAATAGGTAAAAGTGACTTTGGATCGATCTATTTTACAGCGTTGTTCTTCAGAAACTAAATATAAAGTTAAAGCTCATAGCAAAGTGTGCTGAAGTTGAAAGATTGTATATTGTTACAGGTATAATTGCTGTGATTAATTTGTTTTCGATTATTTTTACCACGAATTTCCTTTACAGGAATTCGCGACGCTGACAAAAGAACTGAACCAAGCTCGTGAACACCTCCTCGAGAGAGATGAAGAAATAGCGGAACTGAAAGCCGAGAGGAACAATACGCGGGTGAGTATTAATAATACTGCTAGACGAGAAGTCTGGAGTGTCTCCCAAACCACAGCATATCTTACCCTTGTTTCATTACTTGCACAGTTATCCTTAGCGACTTTTAACAAGTTTTTTCGGATCTTTTGTACTTGTGACTGCACTTTTATTTGGTTAGTTTGTCGTGTTTCTGGATTACTTCAACAAAATTGCGATTTAGCTTTGTATTTTATACTCGATCTTTTAATCAAATACAATTTCTAACAACGGCTGCGCTCATCTTTTTGTGTGATAAGGAATAGCTGTACATAATTCTGCGATAATTGTCTTCAAAGGTAGCAAACTGACTGGTAGGTCGGGAACTATATACTGGAAGTGAAAACTTTTGAGCGTTACAAATGAACGAGAAGAAAATGATTCCTTTAGTCGAAAGCATAAAACCATATGTGACTGTTGTGCAACTGTCAGAACACTAAGTCGTATTCATGGCATGTTGTAACGTTTGGGAGTTGTGTTATGCTGTTCATTCGTAATTTGAGGCCTTTTGTATTGTCGCTCTGTGCGATTGACAACGGTCTTAAGGCGTGCTGGGAGACCGTACTTTGGAGGGACACGTTCATATTTAAATTAGAATTTAACACCCTATAAAAGAAACACCTGCAAAGTTTGTAACCTATTTTAGAAGTTCATCAGTCAGGCTGTGGTATTACTTAACAGATCTGAGAAATGTAGAATTGCATGGAAACGTAGATCATCGTGTTATTGTTAATTGCTCTAATTTCCTTGTGTTATGCTTTCCATAATGCTACGATCGTTGGACGATTGTGTTCACATTTAATGGTTGTAGCAATTAGGTCAATCTGAACTACAGATGCACATTGCAGGCAATATTTTTGAGTCGTTGTAATTGTTTGCTGTCAAATTTATAAATATGGTCAATGCACTCAGTTTTTAATTCTAATTTTTAGCTTTCTCGAGACAAATGATGCCTCCAGACATTTCGTGTGGCTAACAGCTATCGTATCAGTAGACTATCGTACAACTAGTTATCATGCTTATAGTTTTATTGTGTTGCACAGTAACATATATCTGTCAAGAAGATTGCTTCCTCATTGGGAAATAACACAGTGAAGAATGGGGACGTTAATGTTGTACATGGAGGAAATTCTTCGTGGATATCTCCGAGCGATTGAATGCGCTATTTCTACATACCGAGCAGGCATATACGCGAATTTTTTAAATATTTCATATCTGACATTGCTATCCATAGTATGATACGATATTTCCTGTATCTCTATCTGTTTTTTTGAGACATGATGTTTAATAATTATTTTGACTATTGCAGCAATAGTGCAGGTTCAATGGTTGTGTTATGCTGGAAGATTAAACTTTGTAATCGAAAAAGTCGGTTACACCGAAATCTGAACGCTCTTATGCTACAAATTTTGAATTTATTTTGCTTGATTTGTAGTCATAATTCAAAGACTGACGCTGGTTCAACGTCTAGCTCCATACTCTATTCAGTGCGTTCCAGTCACTAATGGTACGAGAAAATAACGAATACATGTAAGCATCTGTGCGACACCTTATTGCGCGATTCTTATCTCCTGCTATTGCCGCCCAAACATTTTGTGAATAAAGTATTTCTTCGCAGTCGTAAATGAAGGTGGGTATTCGAATGTCTACCTATAAATTCAAACAAAATTTTTTCGTCGATCTGCCGCACATTTCCAGCACAACTTCACAGTCAGTTCAATGACACTTTTGTAAGGGCTATAACAATCGGCCAGATTGCGAGCGGCTCTTCTCTGTTATTTCTCGGTACTAGTAATGAATTCTTTGCGATACGGATCCCATACAACACACAAGCATTCCAGATGCTAATGCATGAGAGTTTTATACGCTGGGTCCTTTGTACATGCACTCCAATTCTTCAAAATTCGACTAATGCATCCCAGTCTAGAATTAGTTTTATGTTCATCCGAACTTATGTGCTGATCTCCACTCATGTTGCCCCGTACTAGCATGTCAAAATAAAGGGTCATCATAAAAGAATGGTGGTGTTTTGGATTAAGTAAAAACAGAAATATATACAGCTGATGTTTACTTATCGAATTTGTCGTCTTAAACAATTTTTTACACATTTAATAAATTTCAATTTGTCGCTTCCCGAATGATACTCAGTTACTACATAAACGTTGGAAAACATATCTTTTGTTACGGTTGTCATTGCTTCATTAATCCTTTCCTTTAAGGTTGTAGGTCACAATTTTTTTGTGAATAAACAATGTTTCTGATTTACCGCTACAAGAAAAAAAATCGCAAGGAGGCCAGGATGTAGATCTTTTCCGGGCTATCCATCTGTCTGCAAGTTTTTCATTCAATGTTAGGCTGAGAAAGGCATTAAAACCGAGTGTGGTGGGTGAGTGGTTAACGCTCTGGCCTCGGGATTCGGGGGAAGGCGGTTCGAATCCTCGTCCGGGCATCCAGATTTGGGTTTTCCATGGTTTCCCCAAATCATTTTAGGTGAATGTCGGGATGCTTGCTACAAAACGCCATTGCCGAATTCCTCCCCGTTCCTTGTCCCCAGCCTTATCCCGTCTCTAATGACCTCGACCTCGACATCGACGAGGCGTACAGCCAAAAGTAAAAGAAAAAAGGCTATAAAGTGTGGGGGTGTGTCGTCTTGTTGGAAGTGAATTCGTTGTATGTTTTCTAGTTCATCCAGCTGAGGAAAGCAATAATTATTTAACATACCGAGATACACGAGTCCATTAGTAGTCTTTTTAGAAAATTATAAATTACGGGATTTTTCATCGCACCCCA
>JARYHS010015804.1:0-13116 GCA_031002005.1 Vandiemenella viatica
CCAGCGGAGCTGCCGCTCATAGGTATTTCTTCAGCTTTAATGGCATAGATTTATTTTGTATTTGTTGCCGGAGAAGAAAGAATATACCGCTAGAAGAAATATGTACAGTAAAGAATAGCTGCTTTAACGTGATCATCCTCCAATGCCAGTCATATCCCCCTAGACCCGCCCGTCACATCAGCACTCCCACCCTTCCTACCTCTCAAAGCTGAACACTGTATCCTGGTAGGCAAGTGGCAAATTTCCCCTTCGCAAGTAGTGGTAAGGGCAGTGGAGTGTAGATAGAGCAGCGTGACATTGAGCCGCCTCTGTTAACTAAACGCACTATATTGCAATACATATTTTAATGAGGATAAACAGCATGGTTTGCCGCTTACTGAGTCGTCAAGCTGAATCACTACCTTGGTCAATGAATCAATGGCTTGACCTAGCAAGAGAGAGAGAGAGCAATCAAAGCACCATTTTCCTGTTGATTTAATGGAAAGAAAAAATTTCGGTGGATCAAAGAGACCAGTTTTGGACCGAAAGAAACATCGGGCTCAAAAGAAGAAGAATCAATGAGCTTGTCCCTGAGAAAGACGTTTTGACTAGTCATCTAAATCTAATACTTATTCCTTTACACTAATAATATCACCACACGAAACTATGGTTATAATGTGGGTCTTATGATGAATTGATCATTAAGTTTCGTTGCCAACAATAATTATCAGTGAAAGGTGCTTAGTGACGAAAACCGTATTAAAAAGATGCTGAAAATGTTATGTATTTCATTGGAGTATGCGTTGGATTAGTGCGTTTCATATACATATATAAAAACTACAGATACATAAATTGTTAAGGATGTTTTAGTATTTTTCTTCAATTTCTCAGAAATCAAAATACGTCCCATATTTAATCGCCAGTCATCAGCAGTTACGATTGACTAATGTGGTTTACAACAGCTTCTCCAGTAAGTTCGTCTTGTTAAGTGTAATTGTACGTACTCGTAACTGTCATCTGCGTGTCTGTGTCATGTTTACAGTGTTGTTTTTTTGCGTCCGAAGAAAACAACGAATAGGGTGCAATACAGTACTATTCCATGCAGGCCTGCATTTCTGAAAGAGATCTAAGAGGGTTACATTTTAGCTCTCTATCCGACGAACGAATCACCATCAGCTACGCGGTGGATTCTCCATGACTGGACATTTGTACTCAGTTTGATGATTACGATTAGTCCACCAGCAGCTCATCATATATCCTGCTTGACAAATATCTGATACTGAAAGTTTCTTCTACCACTGGTGCTTAAACCAGCTAAAGTAAAGTAAACGCGTGTAGTGATAATGACCTGATGACAGGATTTATTATCGACTGTGCAATCCATCCCTATCGTAGCTGCCTAGGCTAACCCGGTAGTCCTACCAGTTATAGCAAATCCCCAATTTATCGTGGAATCCTAACCATGGAGCATTCTGGCATTATTTCACATTACACAGCAGCTGTGGCAGAGGTGAGGTGGGTTAAAGGCCTATGAAAATCCCCGGCGAGGCATGGATTCGAACAAGGAACCTTTCGATTGCCAGTTAGACGTGTTAATGGCTGAGCCACAAGACCTCTCTTCAAACCAGCTGATCGCTTGTTAAACTGCAGACTCAGTTTTTCCGCCGTAGAGATCTCGGTCACAAGGTAGCCCAAAATAACTGAGTAATACCGACAAGTGGAAGAATAATAATGTTGTTAAAGGTAACACTAACTGTAATCACCCATAACTTTTAAACGAATCATGTTAAAGAAACGGAAAAAACTTAGAAAGAAGATACAGGAGAAATTAGGAGAAGCACAAACTAAGAAATCGGGCAAAGGTACTCGCAAGTGGTAAAAATCGAGATGTTCCTAGCAGAGAGCAGCAGATTTTTAGGTACTTATGCAGGAAACATCTTTAAAACCATTCTACAAAATTAAACTCGTAATTTTCAGATTATTCTGGTTTAAGCAGCAGATGTTTTTAGATCAAACCTACGTTTAACTCTGCCATAGCTGTCACCCGCAAAGTGGAACGGAATCAGGTAACGTCTGCTAGTTACGGACTTCCTTGATTGAATCCGACTGGATGATCGCCGCCGGACAAGTGACGCAAAGTGATTAACGCTCGAAGAGGAGGCGGCCGTCTAACGACAATAATTGGTGGCCAGACAGGGGGACGTTGATTATTTAAGAGCTTACCACTGTCAGTCCGTCAGTCAGTCAGGGAAGACCAGTCTGGGGTCTGCCACTCAGGCGATGTCCGACACCTGCTGCGAGGACTGGACTGGTCGTCACCCCCGAGTAATCAACCAGACATACTCTTTTTGGACATTTATGACCCAGTTTGATGCTGATCTGGATATTAAGCTGAAGTATTGAGTCGTTTCATGATCTCCATATTCTGCCTAAAATCGAGAACCGTTGGCCGAGCTCTTGATAAAATTTATGGAATCACTAGCTGGTACCCGACTTCGTTCGTGTTTGTAAAGAATTTAGATTGACAGCTAACCACCATAGTGTGCGATGGGAGACTCGATGCTTTCACCACACACAAACGCCAGTCATCTGCGCTATGTAGTTCAGGCAGCAAAGTAAATATACGGACACACATCTCTTTGGTCGAAATACGAAAATATCCTTGATCGATCAATTTAAACCACCATATGTCCTACACTTCGACAGTTACCGAAATTCGGTCAACGTTGTGATCGATGGGTGACTTTGTGCTACTACCACACACAAACACCAGTGACCTGCGCTAGATAGTTTGACTCAAAAGTGATACACATGACATATACGTTTATGGTAGAAATATGAAAGTGACGCATGTCGACCACTTTCAACCATCATATCACCCACACCCCATAGCTACCGACATTCGGCCAACGTTGTGCACAACAGGAAACTCCATGCTACTTCCACACACAAAGAGCAGTGATCTGTTGCTAGGTAGTGGTGACTGAAAAGTGAAATATAGAAAAAAAAAACACCACACACACATTATATATATATATATATATATATAATAACATTAAATGCCCTTGAGAACGGTAAATACATATTGAAACTTTCTCGTGTTAATCAAAATTGCCAGTACAAATTACAGCAGAAGGCTTCCCGATACTCAGGCGTCATTAAAATACTTTTTCTTTAGGCAGCAAATTGTTAGATCTGTCTTGGGGCAATCAATCAAGATAGCAGAGGATTTTTTCGTATATGGAGCTAGATGTGCAAAATAATTAATAACACGTGTACCAACATACTAGATTTTTTACTCGCACGACATTTAAGAGAAGGTTTCCCAAGTAAGCGTTGATTGGTTGCCAAAAAAGCTTATCTGTAACAGTTTGCTTAGAGCTCTACCCTTCCAATGCTAGACGGTCAGATGGTATAAATGTTTACATTCTCTTTCTCAGCAAACTAAGTATACGAACTTGATCGTTTTTAACACACAATTATTTGCAAATATAATAGCACCTTCTAAGATAATGATTTCGAGTGACTTCTCTAAAACAGACAAACCGGTTCTAGAAATCATTACGGGTCTTGTCAAATAACGCCATTATCACGTTAGGGAAGCAGCTTGGAAGAGCGATTCTGAAACTCAGTCTACGTAACAGGATTTGTTTTATGTTAAAGTTTCTATCATGTGAAGTGAACTACACTTAATGGTTCCTTGAGGTTTATTACTATGTATTACAGTTCAGATAACTGGGACAGGAATAGTGCCCAACGCTGGATGCGGTGGGATGTTTTGGTAGGCAGACGTGTGGACGGATCAAATAGTGATAGGAGTGGCTTGTGGTCGGTAATGAGATGAAAAGAAATCCCATATAAAAGGGAATAGAATTTGGAGCAGGCAAAAAAATAGCTAGCGCCTCTTTCTCGATTTGAGAATATTTAAGCTGAGCAGCCGATAGGGCTTTGGAGATGTAGCTACGGGGCGTTCCGTGCCATCTGGTAATTTATGAGACAGAACTGCCCCCACACCGTAATCGGATGCATCTGTGGCAAGTATCAAGGGGAGGTTTGGAGTGTATGGCATGAGGCATGCTGCGGACTTGAGCTGCTGTTTAAGGGTGTGGAATGCGGTCTCGCAAGCTGGGGTCCAACGGAACGGGACATTCTTGCGACAGAGGTGGTACAGGGGTGCTGCCACTTGTGCTGCTGAGGGTATAAATTTTCTGTAGTATGAAATCTTGCCTAAAAAAGATTTCAACTGATGTAGATCCTGAGGCCGAGGTAAGTTGGAAATAGCGTCCACATAGGAAAATGCTGGGGATGCCTTCCTGAGCGATGATGTGACCCAGGTAGGAAATGGATTGTTGAAAAAATTGACACTTGGAAAGGTTGCATTTCAATCCTGCTGCACGGAGGCGGAGGAAGAGTAGGCGGAGGTTGGTCATGTGTTCGGCAGCGGAGGGTCCCGTGACGACTATGTCGTCGAGATAGTTGATGCATCCCGGAATATCCTGGAGAAGTTGTTCGAGATACCGTTGAAAAATCGCTGGAGCACTGGCCAAGCCGAACATGAGCCGGTTGAGTTGGAAGAGGCCAGAGGGAGTGTTGATGACTGTGTATTGTCGGGACTGGATATCCAAAGGGATTTGAAGGTATGCTTCTGCCAGGTCAATTTTTGTAAAGTAGGTACCTCCTGCTAGTTTACGGAAGAGGTCGTCCGGTCTCGGAAGTGGATAGTCGTCTACCAGCAGATGCGGGTTGACGGTGGTCTTAAAGTCACCACAGAGACGTAAGCGGCGTCCTGGCTTCTGAACTATGACCAACGGCGTGGCCCAGGGGCTGAACCGCACCGGCTGGAGGATCCCTTCGTCTTGGAGACGTTGAAGTTCTTCCTGAAGTGGTTGTTGAAGCGCTACGGGTACCTGGCGTGCCCGGAAGTATCGAGGCCGTACGTCCGGCCGGAGTTGGAGTGATGCTTCGAAGTCCTTTGCACAGCCGACGCCTGGTGAGAACAGGTCCTGAAACTCGGTGCAAAGGGCGTCCACTTCAGGAAAAGGAACATGCTGAGATACGAGGTGTATGTTATCCTCAATTGAAAATCCGAATAAGCGGAAAGCGTCCAGTCCAAATAAGTCTGCTGTGAGAGAACTGTTAACTACTAAAAAGGGGACTGAACGATGTACAGACTTATACATGACGTTTGCTGTGAATTGTCCCAGGAGTGCTATTTCCTGTTTGTTGTATGTCAGGAGGCGCTTGGGGGCCGGCGAGAGGGGGGGCGAGCCAATTTGCACATAAGTAGTATAATTAAGCAATGAGACTGCTGCTCCTGTGTCGACTTGTAGGCGCAGGGCTTGCCATTGACCGTAACGTCAATAAAAAGTTTGGATGCTGTGGAAGTGTCTACCTGATTGATATCCATAGGTGCGCCGCTCAACCTGTCTTGGTAAGACCCTGGGCGGCGAGAGCCGGGATTGGCATTGGTGGTGTTGGTGCGGCAGACGGACGCCAGGTGTCCTTCCTTGCCGCAACGTGAGCATTCAGCCCAACGATCCGGACAATTTTCCCTCTCATGTGCTGAATAACAGGCGGGGCAGGAGGGTAGGCGGAGCGGGCTGCGGCGTCGGCGCTGCGGGATCCGCTGCTGCTGCCGAGACTTGGTGCCCCTGCCGGAACGGGCCGGTTCGATGTCCTTCTGAGGAAGCGGTCCCCGGTTGTGGTGTCGGGAGGAGCGCGACTGGGAGCTCTGGATGGCGGCGACGTCCTGTGTGTCCTCTACGTCGGTTCGGATTGCGGCCACATCCGCCCAGGACTCCAGGCGGCGATCTGCGGCCGTAGATATTTCGAATTTGTAGGCAAGTTCGATGACCTGCTCCAGGGATGGGTCCTCTAACTTGAGGGCGTCATGCCGGAGTGCGGCATCTGGTGCAGCCTGTATGATGTGATCACGCACCATGTCGTCGGCGTAGGATTCGTGGGAACAACGAGTTTGAAACTTACATTTTCTGCTAAGGCCTTGGAGTTCGGCCGCCCACTGGCGATACGTCTGATCGGGCTTCTTCCGGCATTGATAGAATTCGACGCGGGCCGCGACGACATGGTACCGGCGTCTGTAGTATGCATTCAGTGTCGTACAGATGGTCGTGAAGGTGAGGGTGTCGGGGTCTTGTGGCTGAAGTTTGGTGAGCAAGACATACATCTTCGATTGGTTCCAGGAAAGGAAATATGCACGCTGGTCTTCTTCTTTGGATATGTGATGAATTGCGAAGTGTTGTTTTATGCGCTTCTCGTAGGTCTCCCATTCTTCGACGTCGTCGTTGAATGCTGGGAACGGAGGCGGGGCCGTGGGTTGGCGGAGATTCCTGACTTCCGCAATCAGTTGTCTCTGAGATTCGAAGAACTGATGTAGAAGTCCTTGGAGGAACTGTTGCCATTCCGTAGGTGCTGCTGGCGTAGCCATGATGGTCGAGAGTTCTTATCCCAACCTTGTCGCCACTGAAGTGAACTACACTTAATGGTTCCTTGAGGTTTATTACTATGTACACAAAACACTGGTAAACAATAACAAATGTGGTACAGTTAGCGGATGACCGTCGAGAAATTAGCCTGGTCCTGATCCGGGGTAGAGAGAGACGGCTTCTACTTCTCGCGAACTTCCGGTGGTCTTCTGTAGTTGAAGCTGGTTCCGCGGTCAGGCCGGAACTGGCGGTGGATTTTTTTTTTTTTTTTTTTTTTTTCACTACCTCAACGGTTTAATGAACAGTCCCGCTACTGTTTGTAGCTTAATCTGTATGTTCAGTTGATGGTTTTGAGTTCATTGGTGTTACACTTTAGGGGATAACCAGGCTATGGTCGGTTGGACCTTAATAGGAACCCCTTCTTGTATTCTTATATATATTTCATATATATTTCACTTTCTCACTACACTTACTCAGGAATCCACAGGGTTCATAATAATACTTAATGGCACCTTGTATTTGTGCCAGGTCATAGGTACAACCGTGCCTATAGACTCTAGTCTTGGAACTTCGTGGCGGGCTTCCTCTACTCTGTTGAAGAATTTTTCAGTTGATTGGAAGATTTGTGTATGGATATTTGGAATATTTGTGACGTCATGGAGGAGCGCTGTTGGAGTGAAGTAACTTGCCCGTGTGATCATTCGGAGAGTCTTATTCTGCAGTCTCTGAATATGCATTCTGTTGGAGTGGCTGGTCGTTCCCCAAGCTTGGCAACCATATAAGATGAAGGAACAATGATTGATTTGTAATGCGGATCTTGGTTGATAAATTTAGGTTGTCGCTCCTCAGGATCGGTGCAAGGTTCATCATCACTGCTAGCCCTTTTTTTCTCCGGTCTAGCACATGTTGACGAAAGAGAAGTTTGTTGTCAAGTATTATGCCCAGATATCGAGTCTCTGTCACCCATGGAAGCTTGTGGCCCATTGTTTCTAGCTGTTTTTGGAGTACTGGTCTTTTCCTTGAGAAATACATTGCAGAACATTTCGTAGGGTTGAGTTTGACTTTATTTACTCTGCACCATTTATCAAAAGCGTCCAAGCCTTTTTGAGCGTTTTGGATATTACGTGTGTGGTTTCCTCCGGTCGAGTAGATGACCGTATCGTCAGCGAATTGAGCCATAAGTACGTGAGGAGGTAAGGGTATGTCGTTAATGTAGATTTTGAAAAGAGTAGGCGCAATTACCGAGCCTTGCGGAATTCCAGCAGTAATTATGTGAGTTGCAGATTTTTGGCCTTCAACTTGTACGAAGAATTTTCTATTTTTTAGGTAGCTTGCAATAAGTGCGATGTAGCATTCCGGAATATCTGTTTGATGATATAGTTTATCAATTAATTTAGTGTGCCAGACTTTATCGTAGGCTTTTTCTATGTCAACGAAAACGGCAGCAGTTGATTTTTTCCAGTTAAAACCTTTGCTTATATGCTCCGTTAGTCGCACTATCTGGGTTGTGGCTCCTACACGGTTTTCAAAGCCGAATTGTTCGTGTCGGATGGTGTGTCCAAACTCCAAACTGGTATTGATTCTTTTTAGCAGTAGCCGCTCTAGTATTTTGGAAGGAGCAGACAGTAAACTAATCGGTCTGTAATTACTTGGGTTTTGCTTATCTTTACCCCTTTTTGGAAGCGCGATGACCTTTGCAGTTTTCCATATCGATGGGTAGTAGTGTTGAAGCAGGCAGGCGTTAAAGATTCTGGTAAGTAGTACAATCCCTTTTCTTGGTAGATGCTTAAGGTGGGAGTTGCCAATACCGTCATACCCTGGAGATTTTTTGGTGGCTAGTTTTCGTATTACAGCTCTTACTTCCCTGGGGGTTGTTAGTTCCGGTTGGTCGGAAGGTGGTCTGCTAAGTTTTTCTGCAACTCGTTGAGTAGATGTGGTCACCTCCAGTTCTTCAGCTGGGGTCAGTTGATAATCTGCTGCTGTATGTTGAGCTGCAAAATGTTCTGCCAAGATTTCTGCTTTACCCAGTGAGAGGAAGCACGGACCTGCAGGGCCATTTATAGGAGAAGTGGCTTCGCGTGGTTCTCGAAGGGCACGGATTAGTTGCCACGCCTCCCTATTTTCCAGCATTAGTTGAGACATTTTTTCCTCCCATCTTTCTGAGCTCCTTTCTTTCAGCCGGGCGGTGAGTTGGCGGGAGTAATGGCGATATCTACGGCGGTCGGCTGGATCGCGGAAACGTTGCCAGAGTAGTCTATAGCGGTTCCGTAAATACCTAATATCTTCAAGAATATCAGGTAGTCTCTGTTGATATTCATCGTTGCGTGTGGTGGTAATTGATGCTCTTCTGTCAGCCTCCTTAACTACGTTGGTAAAATGACTGATGGCCGTTTCTATCAATTCTGGTGTTGAAAGGTTGACGGTAGGCTTAATCTTGTTATGGACCAATCTTGAGAAAAGATTCCAATCTGTCTCCTTGGTGCTTTTTGGTGACTGGTTTAATAAGATAAAATTCCTGAGGTTTATTAGCACCGGGTTGTGATCAGACGATAGATCCGACATAGACTTGAGTTGGACTCTATGAGTGATGTTCTTGAGTAGTGCGATGTCTAGGACATCAGGTTGTGCTCGCTGTGAATTAGGGATATATGTCGGCTCCGTAGGTCCTAGGACGTCTATGTTCCTCCTGCCAGCAAGATGGAGAGACGTTCCCCTTTTGGGTTATTTGAGCGGGAGTTCCAAGCTGTATGTTTGCTGTTTAAGGTCTCCACCAATGATGATTTTGTTTCCTTTCGAAATTAATTCATCAAGGTCGTGTTCAAAGATATTTCTGTTGGGAGAGAGATATGCTGAGATTAAGACAATGTGTCCCTCTTTAGAGTGAATCTTGACTGCTGTAGCTTCTAGTTCTATTAGGTTTAAAGGTTGGATGGCTGTATGCGTTATAGATTTCTTGATTGCTATGGCGGTGCCGCCGCCCCTTTGGCCTATTCTGTCAGTGCGATGTATCTGAAATCCTGATAGGCTGAATTTATCGTTAGGCTTTAGATGTGTTTCAGTTAGCAGAATAACGTTAATATTATGTCGGTTGACAAATTCTAGGAGTTCAAGTTTCTTGTTTTTGATTCCATTAGCATTCCATATTGTTATGCTTAGGTCACGATGTGATTGTGGATTTGTGGCCATTATTTGAGCATCGCCATAACACCTTCCATAAAGGCAAACAGTTTAGAGAACTTGTCCTTTGCGCTGTTTACTTTTTTCATGGTTCTTTTCATTGTGTAGAGTAATTTCTTCATGTCTAAGAAGTCTACAGGGTCATCTGAGTCTTCTTCTTCGTCTGAGTAATGTGGTTTTTTGTTCTCTCCTCTGGAGCGTTTTAGGGTCTCTGCGAAGGAATGATAGTCACTAATCTTTTGTTTGCGGGTCTCTGGCTTCTTTCCAGCTTTGGTTTTATCCAGGTTTTGGTTTTGAATTTCCATTTCGCCTGCGTTTTTGGTTCGACGGTTCTTCAATAGTCTCAAGTCTTCATTTTCTTTTTTGTTTGTCTTTGTAGGTTTCACGATCTTCTGGTATTGCGGGCATCCTCTCCAGGAGGCTGCGTGATCACCTGAGCAATTTACACACTTTGCCTTTTGGCTATTCGGGATTTGGCAGCTTCTGCTCGGATGCAAACCGGCGCACTTTACACATCTTGCAGGAAAGTTGCAGTAATTCGCAGTGTGCCCGTGGCGCTGGCACTTGACGCATTGAGGAGGTCCATTTAGATTCTTATAGCGTTCTACTCTAATTCTTGTATATAATAGAGCGCGAACGTTGTAGATTGACTCAGCTTCTGGTCCCGGTTTCAATGCCACGCTGAAGGTAGCTAGTGGAATCAATTCCTTTGTCTGTTGATCCCTCTTCTTGAATTGGTGCACTTCCAGTGGCTCAAAACCCTTTTCGGTGAGCTCTTCTTTTATGCTCTCAGTTGTAACTGATGGCGGGAGTCCTTTGATAACTACTCTCAATGGTTTTTCATCAGGCATTTGATGGCTGAAGTGGGCAATATTGTTTTGTTTGAAGAATGTTGTTAAAATTTTATGGTCTTCTTTATTGTCCACAAATATTTCAAGGTTTCCCCACTATAGATTACCTTCAGTCCTCCTGTGAGATGATCTTTGATGGTTTTGTTCAATTCCAAATAGTTTTTCACCACTTTGATTACTACAGGGGGTATTTTACCACTCCTCTGTGCTGGTGTTGTTACAGGTGTAGTTTCGGTTTCATTTGTGGTCTGTTGACAGGTATTGACATTCTCTATGGCTGCTACTGAAGGTTGGCTTGTTTCCAGAGGAGTAAATCTATTTCGCAACTCAATCTGAGAGTCAGTTTTACTTATTTTCTGTTTTTTCTTGGGAGTACTCTTCCGTCTCCTCTTACCCTTTGCTGTTTGAAACCCGTCAGAGGGTTCGGGGAGACTCGGAAATTCTTTCAGGTAATACTCTCTTCTGTTTTCTGGAGATTCCTTTTTTCCGTCGTGGTGGCGGACTCTCGTGATCAGAGCTCGAGGATTCATCGCAGCTTGAACAGTCCATTTCAGATTCCGAAGGAGAAGCCAAATTATCTTCACAATCTGTAGCCCGTTCCGAGTGTGACGCCCGTCTACCAGCCATGTTGTGCACGAAACGCCTATCGCGTTCCGTGCACGTGTATATCCTAGTGGGAGTGTCGCTCTGATTCCTTGTTAACACCGCTGGGTAGCTGGAACCAGAAGCAACCCTACACAGTGCGTCCGGGGGTTCCACCTCTCGCGGAAGTGGGCCGTGGGACGGTATCACCCTAAAGCCTCGGAAAGGGGGGTCGGGTGGATCTCTGCCGTCTGACGACAACTTTGCTAAAGCGCTAGAATAACTGGATATGCCAGTACAACGCTGCACTCCGGGCAACTTTACCCAGCGACAAACAAGCTATACTGACAACCAACGTAACCTCGCTTGAGGAAAACTGTACCGAGCCGACCAGGAAGTTACCTGTTCGGCGACTCAATACGAACTGACTGGCGGTGGAGCGGCCGGCTACGCTTATATAGGCGGCCTGGCGCAGGAATTCCGTTGTGTGGTAGTACGGCGACCTCTGTAAGAAATAGTCCCACTTAGCTTCTAGATGATTCTATTTGTTTTCCTGGTTTGTTTTGATGTCTCTGCGCCTGTTTGGAGTCGTATATGTATCCCGGCGTGCAGGCGCGTTGTGTGTGAGGTCTGCCTGGCAGGGGCCTTTACTGGCAGACTGAACATCATGTGTATAGCTTTTTCTTTTCATAATAAAAGAGCATAAAATGCTGGAATCACTTGTTCCGGGCGATAAGCTCCTAACTGTTGTTGATTTACACAATGTATTTAACTGTGTATTTTGATGTTTTTGATACGATAATAATAAGCTCCTAACTATAAATTTTAGTAGTAGCTGGTATTCCTCACCTGTACTAGTTGGAAATAAAATCTCCTCGCATGAGATTGTTAAAGATTAAAAAAAATATATTAAAAAAGAAGTTCTCCATTTTGTTTACTCCATCGCTAAAATAATATCTAATAACTTCCACCTAATTAGTCTTCATGTGGGTCCAGCCGGTTGGTGTCATAGAAACAACGTTTCGACAGTTGGGTCTGTTGTCTTTACCAGGTGTCGCGCGGTTTTGCATGGTTCTGAGCTTACAGCTGTGGTCACCTTAAAACCGTCGGAATCCATTAGGCAAAAGGTGAAGACTGCAGAGTCAGCTGTCGAAATGATATGTTTTCACGACACCAATCAACTGGACACGCGTGAAGATTTTATTTCATCAGTTCCACTCAGATAACTTTAACATAATTCGAAATCTTTGATGATCAGTTTGGATTATAAGAATTTTTTGTTTAAATTAAGACATGAAGATTGAAACATTCATGCTTAAATCATTCCTTCGTCATTTTCAAGTAAAATATCATCTATTAAAATTTATGGAAGATATATGCACTTTTTTCTGAGTAACAAATTCTATTATCTGACGTAGGAGCGCTTCATTGAATTTATAAAAGTTGTGGAAGGATATTGTTTGAGAAAGCTAGGGATACAAATTTTCCGTAGATTTATTTTTCTAGAAAGTTCTCTTTTTTTGCCTCAAATGATAAATCCATGAAGAGTGCCCGTAGGCAGTGTGCACTGGATCTATTACTTTACATTATATTGGTACCTACATTTAATCTATAACTTATCTCAAGTTGTTTCTATCGTGATTTAATATATAAAAATTCGCCGAAAAAGATTATTTAATTTAAATTAATAAGCACTGAAGTATGAAGTGGTTTAACACGGGAACATTTACTATATTCAGAATCAATCCCAACTGAATTTCTCGGGATTTAGCTCATTTTTTCTTTATGAATAAGTCTATAGTAGGCTATGTGGTTAGGAAACACGTGGCCATTTTGCGTTCCATTTCTTATGGTACTATTAACCAGGATCAAGGTACGGGATGAGTGAACGGTAATCTGCGTTAATTGGTTCCATAAATTACTATTTTACAGAATTCTCGCGATATTTTTGCAATCACCTTTCTTCAGAAATACGACGTTTTAGGAATGTTGCAGAAGCATAGATAGGAGAGGACTACGTATTTTAGGAAATCGCAGACGACACCAAACCTATCGCATCTCTCATCTGTGTCGTAACGTCTGGC
>JARYHS010015805.1:0-27330 GCA_031002005.1 Vandiemenella viatica
TCCCTGTCATTGTCGATTCTCAGATGGCTAAAGTAAGTACTTTCAAAAACACAACACTCATTTGTTGCTCATATGTCTTTCAAACTATCTCAGGGCAAAACAAATATAAAAGTCATATTCGTTTGGAAGCACACCTTCGACTTCTCAACTTGCTTTAAAACACACAGACCTTTCGGAATGTCATCGCGCATCTCCGCATCTGTCAGAGAATCACCAAATACTTTCTTTTTTTTTCAGAATGGAATGTATCTTTTGTGACGAGTCCTCTTTCTCACTTTATACTTAACCAAAAGAACAGAAAGCAAAGTATGTTTCTCGTTAATGAAAGGGTGACAGCAGTTATAATGCTGGCCTCCGTGTGGAATCTGCCGAACGAGAAATGGAAGACTGTGAATAGACTCAGAACAGGAGTATCAAGGTGCAGGAGCAACATGAAAAAGTGGGGATACACGGATAATGACAAGTGTGACTGCGGCTACATTCAGACACCAGAACATCTCCTCGAGTGCAGTGACATGGGCTTCACGTGCCAAGATGACGACCTTTTCTTAACCAATGACAAAGCAATCCAAGCAGCTAGTTTCTGGGAAAATACAATTTGAAACAGTCCGGTCACTGAAAGTAAAGTAAGTATTGCGGTCTACAAAAAGATGAAGCTCCATTATAGCTTTTTTTTTTACTTGATATTGTTAAAGCGACTAGCGAGAGGTACCCCTTGTGTACTGCATAAGTGATTCGGTATCTACACTCCTGGAAATTGAAATAAGAACACATTGACGCCGGTGTGTAAGACCCACCATACTTGCTCCGGACACTACGAGAGGGCTGTACAAGCAATGATCAAACACACGGCACAGCGGACACACCAGGAACAGCAGTGTTGGCCGTCGAAGGGCGCTAGCTGCGCAGCGGTTGGGCACCGTCGCAATCAGTGTCAGCCAGTTTGCTGTGGCATACGGAGCTCCATCTCAGTCTTTAACACTGGTAGCATGCCGCGTGTACGTGAACCGTATGTGCAGTTGACAGACTTTGAGCGAGGGCGTATAGTGGGCATGCGGGAGGCCGGGTGGACGTACCGCCGAATTGCTCAATATGTGGGGCGCGAGGTCTCCACAGTACATCGATGTTGTCGCCAGTGGTCGGCGGAAGGTGCACGTTGTTGCGAATGAATCGCAAGAAGTACTTAGGTGTACAGGTTGCACAATTAAGTGTAGGATTTACGTGTTCGGAGACGCGTAGGATGTTGTGGAGAAGCAATGTTTATCAACAGAGGCAGTAAACATAAACAGTAGAGGCCGGAAGGTCGAGCGAGGGGAGATAGGACTGTGTGTTGACAAGCAGCGGAAGAGCGCCCGATAACGCCCTCGACCCGACAGCCTGCGTGACAGGAAACACGAAAATTTCCAGAAGGATAAACAAAGCTGATGCAAGAACGTAGGATACGTGACCAGCGCAACCCGAATGTTCGAGAAGGTCGAGAAGACACACGCAGTGTCGTCACCGGACGATATAAAAGAGGTGGCCGGGCCACCAGCAGGCAGAGGATCACCAGCAGAGCAGAGAGGGAGTAGAGTAGGGCGGAGCAGAGATAGAGCAGGTCAGTTATAGGAGGACGGAGAGACGGACCAGTGCAGGGCACAGTAGACGCCGTTGTTAGCTGTTAGGGACTTCAAGTATAAGGGTCTTTGTAAATGACGGACCAGCAGATAGAAGGACCCAAGCTAGTTACTCCCGAGGGGTGGTATCTTTCGTTCGGGTTTCTCATTCTTCTACACTGGTGTTACCAGCATAGTCTGGCAACTGGAGAATATCCCGAGGAACCGGCGATTATGATGTTTCCAGATTCTGATGATTCTGATGAGGAATAGGTACCTCCCGTAATTTCTGAATATTTTCAGTGGAAGTAGGTCGGGCTTCGTGAGTTGCAAGTTTGATTGTAATTTCAACTTGTATGTGTTTTTATTTCTCAAACCCTTTTCCACACCGAGTTCCCAAGTTTGAAAATCGTTACTCACTTGTATTTAGACTTCCAACAACTAAACGGAAGTCTAGCTCCCAACTTCCGAACCGCTCGCGGAAGTAAATAGCCAACCGGACGCAACATACCTATAATTTTTGGTGTCAATAGTGTGGGGTTTTGGCCAGGATAGCCACTGTTAGTTTTTTTGGCCAGGATAGCCACTGTTAGATACTGCTTGACCAAAAGTTAGCCAGGGTTGGCCAAAGGTCAGCATATCGGCAATATAGGCCACAAACTTGAGGAATAGGTGTGGGTACTTCTGTAGAACTCAGCCCGAAGTCAAAGTAAGACTGACGGCTTGGAGAACGAAGCCGACAGAGGGAGGTCACTGCAAATAAGTAGGCGTCGAGAGAAGAAGAGGATCCACTGGTCGACCACGAGAAGGGTCACTCGACAACGGAGAAAACCTGCCAGCAGCATCCACGAGACAACAAGACGGGTAGCAGCCGTAACGCAGCCGAGTTCAACGAGGGTCGACAACAGCAGCCGTGACGCAGCCGCAGTCACCGCAACGCAGCCGCAGTCACCGCAACGCAACCGCAGTCACCACAACGCAGCAGCAGTCAGAGCGACGCAGCCGAGGGCAGCGGGACGAGCCGCTATCAGCAGTCATCAGCCGCAGTCAGCAGCCAAACGAGCAGCGCACGTCGTTTAGAAGTCAATTCCAGCAGGTGAGAAAATACGCACAGCAAGCATGCCTAACGAAGTAATGCCAAGTAGTCAGGAGGCGCAGTCATCACCTCAGAGGCAGTATATTAGTTTAAATGAAGTCATTAAATTAATTCCTCATTCTTTTGATGGCGATAAGGCACAGTTAAATGAATTTTTGGATAACTGTGATAGTGCTTTTGAACTGGTGGCGCCAGAACAGCATGAGATCTTATTAAAATTTGTTAAAGCCAGAATAGTATCGACAGCTAGAAGCAAATTGCTCGTCAGAGATTTGACTACAACTTGGCCGGCAGTTCGTGCGATATTGGTTGAAAACTATGGCTGCAAAAGAACGCTAGACTATTATGCATGCAAAATGTTTGCTAGTAGGCAAGAATCATGGGAGAGCATTTCGCAATGGGGTTCGCGCATAGATGCACTCCAGCATCAGTTCAGGGAAGCCATAAAGTGTGTTATGGCAGAAACGGAATTGGCAGGCAGCATAGCTCTTGTATTAAAGTTAGGATGGGCTGTTTTTATTCAAGGGTTATATGATGATCGAATAAAAACAATAGTACGTGCCAGGGGAGAAACGATTACCCTTTCAGAAGCTGTGGAAATCGCAGCCACAGAGGAAAGTGCGATTGCTTCAGCGAAAGAAAAACCGGTTTCACGATATCCTTTCAGTAATCAGAAGGTAGAAAGAAAAACGGTCACATTCTGTTTCAATTGCAAAAAATCCGGGCATACAGCCAAAGATTGTCGTGCGCAAAAGCGCGTAAGGGTAATTGATAAAGAGGACGAACTGGATAAGAAAGCGATAAATGCTTTGCTTGCTAAGTTAGACAAGATGGAAAAAGAAAACGCCGTCAGAATGATGGAAACACGGCGAGAGACGAGAAGTAGCGCTAGGCAAGCAGCCCAAACAGCACCCTTTAAGAAGAAGGTACCGTATACAAGTGAAATTACGTGCTATAAGTGCAACCGAAAAGGGCATTACGCACGGGATTGCCGAGAAAATGCATGGTTGGGAAAGGAAAAAGATCGAAAATCGGTAAACTGTTAAGTGGCGTAATGAGGCAGTCACATTGCGCCAGGCCCCCAAAAGTATATAAAGTAGACTGCACAGACAAAAATGAATACGTGACGATGCAATGTGATGGAGCAAAGCATTATCGGATAAAATTCCTGGTAGACAGCGGGGCACAGATCAGCTTAATAAAGAAGGATAGTATACCTAAGGGAGCAAAAAGGGATACTAGTGGAAAAATTAGAATTAAAGGGATTAGTAACAATATAGTGAAAACAGAAGCTTCCGTAGTAATTAAGTTGCAAGTCGAAAAGGGTTTGGTACTAAGGCAAAAGTTCTATGTGATAGGGTCGGACATAGATTTGCCATTTGAAGGCTTGTTAGGAAGGGATTTCTTGGCACAAAATAGGGCCATAATAGATTATGGTGGGAGGACCATTGAGATTCGCGGGAAGCGAATTAGCTTGGAAACCGCGCAAGAAGGGCCATTTCAGACGCAACGTGGGATGCGTTGTGTTAAGAAAGTAGGTGTTGCAGGGATTGCGACATCGGGTGAAAGCTGTCCGCTCACTAACGGAACTGTGAGGCGTGACAGAAGGATTCCGAGGGCACTGGGTGCTGACTCGAAGACGGTAGGCCCCGTGAAAAGGCGAGATTGTCAGTCGACTAACGGAATTGTGCGACGTGACGGAAGGTTTTCGAGGGCAGTAGGTACTGCATCGAAGACAGTAAGCCCCGTGAAAGGGCGTAGTACTTTAACGAATGCGGAAAAGTCCGATTCGTTAGCAGTAAGATCTGCGTGGCATAAGGATGCGATGGATCGCACCTATGCGGAGGTGGCTAAGACCACGAAGTCAAAGGCGATTCCAATCGCGAAAAACAGGAGTAAGTGCAGGAGTAAGTGTAGTACTCAACCGAGAGTGGAAGCCGGGAAGGCTCGAAACTTAGAAATAAGAATAGGCCCGCGCGAGGAAAAAATAGTGAGAGTAAGAGTAACGTTGAGGGATGAATCAGAGGTGATAATCCCAAAGCAAGAAGTAAAACCAGGTCTATTTGTGCCAGAAGCATTGGTATCCGTGAGAAACGGAGTGTGCATCACAAGTATGCTAAACACTGCGGAAGAGGAAGTTAAATTAGAAAATCCCATAGTAGAAGCTGAGAAAATGCCAGAATTAAAAGAAACCCACGTAAGGCAAGTTAGAGTAGAGCGACCGGAGGGCAGATCGCGGTTAAGCAAGCTAAAGGAAAATCTCCGGGTCGATCATTTGAACAAAGAAGAGCAGGAAGCTCTATTGGAGATTTGTGCGGCGTATAATGACATATTCCATTTGCCGGGAGATAGATTAGGTTATACAGAGGCCGTCAAGCATGAAATTAAACTCCTTCAGGAAGCAGAAGGAAAGATAGTTCGGTTGAGGCCATACCGAATACCGGAGGCGCAAAAAGAAATTTTGCAAGGCGAAATAGATAAACTACTACAGGATGACATAGTAGTATCTAGTGATAGTGCATGGAATTCGCCGGTACTAATAATTCCGAAGAAAATGGATGCAAGCGGTAAACAAAAATGGCGTGTGGTAATAGACTACAGAAAACTTAATGATCTGACAGTAAATAATGTGTTCCCATTGCCGCGAATTGATGAAATATTAGATGGGCTAGGAAAGGCAAAATATTTCTCGACACTGGACTTTGCGAAAGGATATTATCAGGTCTTATTGGACGAAAAAGATCGGGAAAAGACAGCGTTTAGCACTCCTTATGGACATTATGAATTCAAAAGGATGCCTATGGGATTAAAGACGGCACCAAATACCTTCCAAAAATTGATGAACTCTGTGTTAACAGGACTGCAAGGTGAGAAAGTGTTCATTTATTTCGATGACGTCATTATCTTTGGATCGTCACTAAAAGAACATAATGCCAGATTAGAAGATGTTTTCGAAAGACTGAGAAAGTACAACCTCAAGTTACAAGTAGACAAATGTGAATTTTTACGGAAAGAGGTTACATTTTTGGGACACGTACTCACAGAGGAGGGATTGAAACCTGATCCAAAAAAGGTAGAAGCCGTGAAACAATACCCACAACCGAGTAATACCAGTCAGTTAAAGGCATTCTTGGGTTTGAGTGGATACTATCGACGGTTCATTAGTAATTATAGTAAAATTGCTAAGCCGTTGTATGAGTTGCTAAAGAAAGGAGTTACATATATATGGGGAACGAAACAGGAAGAGGCTTTTCAACAATTGAAGGAAAAATTGTTGAATCCTCCCATTTTACAGTATCCCGATTTCACAAAAAATTTTGTAGTAACCACAGACGCAAGTCAAGATGCGATAGGAGCTGTTTTAAGTCAAGGTATAATTGGTAAGGACTTACCTGTAGCATACGTATCCAGGACCTTAAACAGGGCAGAAAGGAACTACAGCACTATTGAAAGAGAAATGCTAGCCATTTGTTGGGCAGTGAAACAGTTCAGACCCTATTTGTTTGGAAGGAAATTTACCATTTGTACAGACCATAAACCGTTATTGTGGATTAATAGTGTATCAGACCCGTCATCCAGATTAATGAAGTTTCGGTTGAAACTCGAGGAGTATGATTATGAGATCTTGTATAAGAGCGGCAAAAGAAATCAAGTTGCAGACGCTCTTTCGCGAATCCGAAACATTAGAGAGACCGATGACGAAATAAGTGATAATGATGAAGAGAAACCTGAAAGTAAAGAATAGAGGCAGAGAGTGGTACCTCAACTGCTGACAATGAGAAGGGAACATTATCACCGGAGACGAACAATAAGAAAAGAACTTACTCGGAAGAGAAGATGAAAATATTGAAGCAATATCATGAATCACCAATTGGTGGACATCAGGGAATAGGTAGGACCTATGAGAGAATTAGGAAATATTGTAGCCTGGGAAGGCATGAAAGCCGACATTGAGCAGTACATTCGCCAGTGCGAAAGCTGCCAAAAGAATAAGATTACCCAGAGTAAGACAAAGATGCCAATGGAGATAACAAGAACTCCAGAGCATGTGTTTGAACGGTGTGATATAGACATCGTAGGTCCACTACAGCAATCAGAAAAAGGAAATAAGTATATACTGACATTTCAGGATGCTTTGACAAAGTTTTTAGTAGCCGAGCCCATAGAGCAGCAAGATGCTGACACGGTAGCAAGAGTGCTAGTAGAACGGATAATTCTAAGGTTCGGAATACCGTCTATTTTATTAAGTGACATGGGAAGTAACTTTATGGGTGACCTAATGAGGAGAATATGTAGATTACTACGTATAGAGAAGATACACACTACAAGTTATCACCCACAAGCGAATGGAGCGTTAGAGAGAACGCATCGCACATTGACGGAAATGCTTCGGCACTACATAAATAAAGGTCAGACAGATTGGGATGCCTGGATCCCATATGCAGTGTTTGTTTTTAATACAACACCGCATAGCACTACCGGATATACGCCTCACGAATTATTTTTTGGAAGAGTATGTAACTTACCGGGAGTACTACAAAAGAAACCAGCCGAGGTAATATATAATTACGATGATTACGTAATTGAACTAAGAGAAAGATTAAGGGCAATGCATCAAGAAGCGCGAGAAGCGACAGCGCAAGCGAAAATGAAAAGTAAGGATAATTATGATAAGACGCAAAATCCCGTAGTATTCCGACCAGGTGACAGAGTTTTATTATTTGATGAAAGTGTGAGACGAGGCCGTTCGAAAAAGTTGGACAGTCAATGGAGGGGTCCGTATACAGTAATTGAGACTAAGGGACCAAATGTAGTAATTCAGTTGAAGAAGAATAAATATACAAAAGTGCATGCCAACAGACTAAAAGAGTTCTTTTAAAATTGCAGGAATGATGGCAGTAAGCTGTGGAATAGTAGTGGCCATCTTAATAATGAGTGTGACGTCAACGATGCAACAGCAGGATCTACAGTTAACAAAATTCAAGTCATCACCAGGACTGTATTATGACAACAAAGGGACAGTAAGTTTGTACACTGTTACTTGGAGAATAGTGAGTTATTTTAACTTAAAAGACATAAGAGAGAAATTTGAAGCCAGTCGAAATGTAGCGTCAAGGGCTGTAGACTTTTGCAATCAAAAACTTACAAAGATAAATGTAAGTACAGTAGAATGTGTGGGCGCAAAACATGCATTAGAATACCATGTGAGCAAAATAGAAGCCTCACAAAGCCTAATTGGGCAATTAGCTAGACATGAGCAGAATAGAAGAAAACGAGGAATACTTAATTTTGTAGGGGAACTTAGCAAGGTCCTATTTGGAACTTTGGATGAAGATGATGCTTCTTATTTTAAGTCAAAATTAATTTGTTAGAAAATGAACAGAAGCAATTATTAAAGTTGTCCAAAGAGCAAGTTACAATTGTAAGAGCGACATTGACTAGCTTCAATCACACGGTTAATTCGATAGAGCGTAACGAAAAAAGTTATAAACTGCAGGATGTTAAAATTAAATGAGCATGTCATAAAATATGCGAATAGCGTAGACAAAAGAATGGATAAGCTTGCCATATCAGTCACATTAAATGAACAGTTGATACAATTAATGTCAATATTCAATGAAATTGAGAGAGAATACGATTTGCTTATAACTGCCATAGTGAATGCACAGAAAGGCATTCTTGAAACCGCATTTAGTCAATCCAGTACAAGTGGTTAAATACTTGGGATTGATTAAAGACGAAATAAAAGATAAGCAATTTCCAATAGAATTGTCTGAAGCCAAGGGGTACCAATTAATGAGAGTAATAGATCTAGATGTCTTTATTTCGGGAAATATATTGAGCTATGTATTAAATATTCCGCTAGTAGACAGTGAAATGTTTAACATTTATAAGCTTTGGCCCCTACCAGTTGAGGTGAATCACAGTAAACAATTATTTACCTATATAGCGCCTGAAAAAGAATTTCTGTTAATTGATGATGCAAAACGGCAATATGTAAAGTTAGATAGTGACCAATTAACATGCAAAAAGCTAGAACCTAATCATAGTATTTGTAAACAGACATTTGTGTTATTGTCAACATATGATCATGAGGTATGTGAAGCCAGGATGCTTCAACCTATAGTAAAAATCCCAAGTGATTGTATTCAGAAGTTTATTACACTGAATGAAAGCGTATGGACGCAAATAAGAGGTAATGAATGGCTTTTTGTAGCACCAAAGGATGAAGGATTAACAGTTTTGTGTAATGAAAATAAGCCTACAGATGTAATTATTAAAGGGACAGGAAAGCTTAAATTCTTAAGTAAATGTAAGGGATATGGTGCACAAATATTAATACAGTCTGAGCATATCATTAGATCAAAGGTACCGATTAATGATATAGTCCCGAATCTAAATATGGAGATAGATTGTTGTATAATAAATAAAGAAAAGAAAAACATATCTGAAATTCCTCTATATTTACCAGTTGAACCCGTAGTTCGACAGTTAGATGATTTAACGGCAGCAGGGCATAAGCTAGATGAAATAGAAGATGAAATTACATACCAGCAAAGAACAGCGTTTAATTCTTTCTCTATAGACAGTATACCAATATGGGGGTATGCTGGGACAGGGATAGTAGTGCTGATAATAATATTCTGTGTATGTAGATATTGTAAATGTTGCCGTGATTGTTTTAGGTTTTTCTGTAAAGCCATAGGTGATGACTGTTGCACTAAGATTTGTGTTAAGAATAAGATTGTAAATCAGTACCCTGATACTGGGGTGGTTAGGTATCATCCTGCTGGAATGAACAATGATGAGAGTGAACAGATTACTTTTGGGCCTGTAAGAAGCAGGTATGTAAACGAGAACAGTGACACAGTGATAAGTGAACGTGTGCGTTATCCAAACAGATATTTGGAGTATGAACAAAAGAGACCATTGATGTTTTTGTCTAAAACTGACAAACGTTAGAATGTATAATGAACATATTGTGGGAAAAGATATTAAAATGCTTTGTGTTAGTTTTAGGAAATAATAAGACACTGTTCAAAAGAAAAAGTGAAATGGTACATTGTAAGATAATTATTAATACATGTATGATGTATGTAATATTTAAAATTGTCACTATTGTAAAGACAAGATAAGAAAGAAATTGAAATATGTGTGAATCATATGTGAAATATGTGAAACATTGTAAAAATTAATGTATCATTGTAATATGCATAAGAAATTAATTGTCAATAAATAAGCAGCTCACACAGCCGACACAGAATTTGAAAATTTTGCACTCTCAAGAGAGATAGCAAAATTTTCCCCAAGGGGGGGAGGTGTTGCGAATGAATCGCAAGAAGTACTTAGGTGTACAGGTTGCACAATTAAGTGTAGGATTTACGTGTTCGGAGACGCGTAGGATGTTGTGGAGAAGCAATGTTTATCAACAGAGGCAGTAAACATAAACAGTAGAGGCCGGAAGGTCGAGCGAGGGGAGATAGGACTGTGTGTTGACAAGCAGCGGAAGAGCGCCCGATAACACCCTCGACCCGACAGCCTGCGTGACAGGAAACACGAAAATTTCCAGAAGGATAAACAAAGCTGATGCAAGAACGTAGGATACGTGACCAGCGCAACCCGAATGTTCGAGAAGACACACGCAGTGTCGTCACCGGACGATATAAAAGAGGTGGCCGGGCCACCAGCAGGGCAGAGGAGCAGCAGCAGAGAGGGAGAGAGTAGGGCGGAGCAGAGACAGAGCGGGTCAGTTATAGGAGGATGGAGAGACAGACTAGTGCAGGGCACAGTAGTAGCCGTCGTTAGCTGTTAGGGTCTTCAAGTATAAGGGTCTTTGTAAATGACGGACCAGCAGATAGAAGGACCCAAGCTAGTTACTCCCGAGGGGTGGTATCTCTCCTTCGGATTTCTCATTCTTCTACACTGGTGTTACCAGCATAGTCTGGCAACTGGAGAAAATCCCGAGGAACCGGCGATTATGATGTTTCCAGATTCTGATGATTCTGATGAGGAATAGGTACCTCCCGTAATTTCTGAATATTTTCAGTGGAAGTAGGTCGGGCTTCGTGAGCTGCAAGTTTGATTGTAATTGCAACTTGTATGTGTTTTTATTTCTCAAACCCTTTTCCACACCGAGTTCCCAAGTTTGAAAATCGTTACTCACTTGTATTTAGACTTCCAACAACTAAACGGAAGTCTAGCTCCCAACTTCCGAACCGCTCGCGGAAGTAAATAGCCAACTAGACGCAACAACAGGATCATTCAGGGAGAATTTAAATATTCACCGATGAATCACATGTTGGAGGGAACATTGTTAGGAAATAACCATGGAAGAAGTGAAAGATTAGAATATATGAAACAGGTAATTGATGATTTTGTCGAAATGGGTATATTTAGTATATTTAGTTGATGAGATTATCTGAGGAGCTGATTACAGAAAAAAATCTCTCATAATGCTCTACGCTGAGAACAAAATCCTTAAAAAGCTGCAATAATGTTAAAGATTCACACCCAATTAGCTGGTGCAATTAGTTAACTTGTGAGAAAATTGGTAGAGAATTCTGTTTCACAGAGGAGATAGTATTGCAAAGGCGAAGGAAACATCAGTTTCCAAAGGAGTTTTGTGGACACAAAGGTTTGAGTTTAATTAACTCTAATCAGATTAATCGAAATTAAACTGCACAGTTTTCCGTTTGATATTGAGGCAGTGTTAAGGGGAGATTGGAATTCGTGAATGTTTGGAGTCCGTAGCGGAACTCTTAATTATTTTATTGTTATCAAAGCTATTTCCAATTATCAACTGTAGTGAGGCTCAATGGTGAAGTATCCAACTGGAAATCGAAACTTTTCGGAACCATGGTATGAGTGGCGAATGTGACACCGAGCCCCATCGGTTAACGCTTGGGCCCAGCAATCGGGAGGTCGCGGATTAGATACCCCCGCCATGCAGATTTCGGTTTCACATAGTTACCCGGAATCTCTCCGGGTGAATTCTTTCAGAAAGGTCATGCCGAATTCCTTCCCGTTCCAGGTCCCAGTCCTCTAACGGCTCTATTGACTTCGAGGTCGACGTTGCGTAAAGTCTAATTTAAAAGACCTTTAACCTTTTCTTCTCCTCTGGAAATTCTAGTTTCTCCTTTATAGGGCAGACTACTTCTTAACGACCCCTCAACTCAGCTCACCGGAAGTGGTGGGTGAGCGGTAACGCTCTGGCCTCGCGTTTGGGAGGACGCCGGTTCGAATCCCCGTCCGGCATTCAGATTTGGGTTTTATATAGTTTCCCAAATGACTCCAGGCGAATGCCGGGATGCTTCCTTTAAAATTCCATGGCCCCATCCTTTCCCGTCTCTAATGATCTCGAGGTCGACTAGGCATAAAGCCACAAGTAAAAAAAAAAATCAGGTCAGCTCCTTTATTATGTCAGTTATTAATCGTATTTACTGGTAATTCTCGTAAGTAACTCTAGTTATCCTCCTTTGCACCCCTCCATTTCTTGTAGCCGGTATCAATAATGTGGGTGTTATAGTATCTCACCACACACTAGAATGGGCCTAGCCAAGAAATGATAACCCAGTGTAATCATTCCCCCGATAACAGCTTTGTCGTCTCCTCAAATAGATGACTTTCCTGTCACCTTCCAAATGTGGAATGTCCATCTGCGTTTATTATAATATAATCCATGATATATCCGTCATTATGATGCTTGGGTAGGCAATTCCCTTACAATCGTACTAAACTTTTCTTCTCTACGTAACTACTAAGGTGAATCTTCTTGCCATTTAGACATAATACACGTTAATCAACCAAAATTGATATATAGTTCTCAAAAACTTCTCGATAATTACGCTGTGTCCGATCAAGCATTCTTTATACCGACGTTTCAACCGAAACCTACGGCCTTCCTCGGTGATCAAGACACTTAGAAGGTGGCTTGAACCGTGAAGAAAATCTTAGGCTTCGGTCGAAAAGTCGTTAGAAAGATTTTTTTTTTACTGCTTTACGTCTCTCAACAGCGAGGTCTTTACAGACGGGAAAGGATGGGGGCAAGGAATGGGAAGGAATTCGGGCATGGCCTTTTTAAGGAAGCATCCCGGCATTTGCCTGGAGTGATTTGGGAAACCATGGAAAACCCAAATCTGGATGCCAGGACGGGGATTCGAACCGCCGTCCTACCGAATGCGAGGCCAGAACGCTATCCGTTACACCACCACGCTCGGTCGTTAGAAAGAAATCTTGCAAAGTATTTGACAAAATTTTGACGGCTGCGAAAAGTAAATAGATCTCTCTGAATGTTATATACATACATTATTTTTATGTACGAGCGAAAGCGACGATAGCGTCGATACCAAAATTAAGCGATAGTTGCATCAATTTAGGCGCCTGACGGATGTAAAGTACTGTGCTGTATGCGTTCTCATGTTTCGCTTGAACTGTGAAAGGTGTCTCGTACCGAGGTGTTTCAGGCCACACCTGTGTTTGAGGCGGCGCCGCCCAAGTGCGTGGGACTGGGTTCGAAGCCCGCGTGGGCTCCTACGACGTTGCCATCGACCCTCACTGCTTGAAAAAAAAGTCAACCACTGTCACACTTTGTCTTTCTACTCGGTTGTGTGAAAAGGAAGAGGAAAATGACTCACCAGCAGAAAAGTGGTGCTTTAAAAAGACTAAACCGGTATTTTGTGAAGACATTAATTTCTGTAAGAAACTGCATAACTGCCATCACTTTTTTTTAGTACAATACGTTTTTGTTTCTCTGAGCCTATCGGAATATTGAAAGAATACGAAGATTTGCCATCTTTTATGTAGTAGTTTTTATTTTTCATACGACATATGCAACATGTTACGAACAGTAGTAGTCTGTTTCTAGATTTAAAATGGTCTTTAGCGTTTAAATTTGTATGCAAATGACTCAGTTGTCATTATTGGAAAATCTAGAAGAATAACTCGAAAAGTGGTTAGAATTATAAAAGTTTGGAAAGATGATATATGCTTTTGAAATGGTATATAGGTAAAAATACTTGAACTTTACAGTTGATTTTAGTCTCTTGCTCCGGTAACAAGTTAGTAGCGTCGTATGACATATCTCATATTTTACGTCACATATCGCGCTTTGAAACTTTGATGACCTCATCAAAATATTTTCATTTTTTACGTGATGTTCGAACAAATTAACACAGATCTTTTCCAGATTCATGACGGTATAGAACCATCGGCAAGAATTAAAAGCAACAAAAAAGCAATTTTCGGACAATTTCTACTTCCGATTTTTATAAGTCAGATTTTTTTTAAGTTGTTGGATACAAAATATCACTGTTGTAATTAAATATTATAATTTACCTCTAAATATAAACCGCTATGACTGTACGAAATACAAGCTTCAAATATAGGGTAGGGTAATACGAAATTCAAATCTTTTGTTGCTCTCCAAACAGACAATATTTATTATTTTGTTTATGAACATATCTTTATGCCGTGTGATCTACACCAATACACGATAGTGTGGTAGAGAATTAGATATTATCGAGAAACGTCATTACGGAAATGTTAGAAATAAAGGATTCCTGGGTTATCTCAAAATATACGGTTCTGCGTGCTTTGATATATAATAACGCAGTAAGATTACAATATTTTCTCCAGTGAGTTCTCGAAGATAATACTATCATCAAAACAGTTCCTGTGGTCACTCCAGCTTCGAAAGTAACAACAACTTATTTTTCAGACTGAAAAAAAAAAATCAATATGCAGATCTCAGTTTGACAACGATCACGTATCTGGACGAGAAGTAGACCGGACACCTTATAAATTCATCCTACACATACGAATCATAAGTGACTTCTAGTGTCGATATGTTTTTCTATCCCAGTATCTGCCATAAAGAAAGTTTTAAACTTCATATGCAGCATATAAATTAAATGAAAAAACTGTTATTCTTTTTTGTTTTATGTGTCTTTTTTTCATAGAAATACCATTATGCTCTACATTGATTCTCAACCATGTACTAATAAACTTGGACTGATTCTGAAAGACCTCTTAAGAATGTTAAATAAAAAATTAGTGTGAGAGATCCATTGAGTGAGTCCGAACAATAAAGAGCAAAGTTATCGCATGTTCTAGTTAAGACAGATTTATCTATTGTATACGAATGAGTTAACCGTTTACCTTGTTCCTCAAGTCCCTATCCGTTTCGCATGTCGACAACAATCTTGGCTATTTTGGCTGTCAGTTGCTCGGAATAGCTCCGTAGCTTGGAGATGCAGGTTTTCAGATTTTTTTAGGCAGGAAGTTCTTCTCCCGCAAGAACTTCTCTATCATATGATTACGAAAGCTTCCGCGTTCACTGTATGTATTATCTTGGTTCGCCCCGTCGATTTCTTAAAACCTAACATTTCTGCCATAGTGCTGTGGCTTTCACCAGAGGATCACCTGATGAAAGCCGCAGTACGATTGCAGAAAAATTAGGTTTTAATAAATCGACTCGGCTCCACCCAGAGAACCAAGATTTTTTTTTTGTTGTTGTCGTCAGTCTTTCGACTGGTTTGATGCAATCCTCCATCCTTTCCTATCCTGTGCTAACCTCTTCATTTCTACATACCCCTTACAGCCCACGTCCTCAATTATCTGTTTCATATATTCTAATCTCTGTCTTCCTCTACAGTTCTTACCTTCGACTGTTCCCTCCACTAACAAGTTAACCAATCCAGCATGTCTCAAAATATGACCTACCAGCCTGTCTCTTCTTTCCGTAAGCTTCTTCCACAAGCTTCTTTTCTCGCCCATCATTTCCAAAACTCGTTCATTTCTTACTTTGTCTGTCCACTTAATTTTCAGCATTCTTCTGTAGCACCACATTTCAAATGCTTCAATTTTCTTTCTTTCCGGTATTCCTAAAGTCCATGTTTCGCTACCATAAAGAGCTGTGCTCCACACAAAGAGTTTCAAAAAGTTCTTTCTAATTCCTAGATCAAATTTGAAACTAAAATGTTTCTCTTTTTCATGAAAGCTCTTTTTGCTAGTGCTATTCTGCTTTTGACATCATTCCTGCTTCGGCCATCGGTTGTAATCTTACTTCCCAAAGATAATACATCTCTATCCTGGTATTTTACCCTATAGAACAGGCTGTAGGAGTTGGTAATGGCTATTCTTCACTATGTTCAAGGTACTGTACCTTTCTTTTTTCTACAGAGATCAATATTTCTATTTCCTGTTTTCCCTCTCAACGCCAATTAAAGAAAAGCAGATACCTTATCTTTATCTCCTATTTGCTCCTGCGAAGCATTTGGAATCAGTTTCTCTCTCATGGTGTGTTCCAATCCACAGTATTGGATATAAGAACATTTAGACAACGGTACTATGTTTGTAATTCAAAGAGGAATTTTATACATCCATTACTTTTTCTCTTTAATCATAGAGTCAACGTAATAATCAGTAGTGGAGATGAGAATACAATACTGCTATATTCGCACTTCATTAATGGCATTATGCATAGCAGAATTTACAGGAATTACCGAAAAATAATGAGTCATATTATACACAACATGAAGGGGTAATAAAGAGGAGTAGCATACTATGTATCACTGTTGAAAGATTGTAAATTTCTCTCTTGCAACGTAAACATTTGTTAGTAAAGATGTGAAACGTCATCGTTCTTAGGCTTATGTAAAACTATAATCTAAAATAGTACGATTAATATTGGATGAACCTGAAAGTATGTCGACAAGCTAATAACACAGTATTAGAGCTCTCCAAAGCATTTGATATACGGGACCATAAGATGATAGTAAATAAAGGAATTGCTAATGGGTGGGGGAATTCTTAAGAATCAGGAAGCAAAATATATATTTTTATGGCTTTGGTTGATTTTGAAGTCATAAGAGGTTACAGAGATGGGAGCAATTAACGGAAATGGATTGGGCCTTGTACTTTTGAAAGATTTATCACGACATTCACCTGCATTGCCTTCGGGGAACTAAGGAAAATCGAAATGGAAACTATGGAAATCGAGATGGGTTGACAAGGATTTGAACCCAAGTCCGCCTGAACGTCAGATCCGAGAATTACTGCTCGGAATCATTATTCATTGTTCATTACGCCATTGAACGGAGTGGTCTGCTGGCTCAGTGGCTAAGGTTTCTGACGGGGGATCGAAAGGTCTCTGGTTCGAATCCCTGTCTCGGCGGGGATTTTCATAGGCCCTTAACCCGACCTTCACCTCTGGCACAGTTTGTTGTGTAACGTGAAGTACGCCATAGTGCTTCCGTGTTTTGGGTTCCATATTAAACTTTGGGTCCCCTGTACCCAGTAGGACTACGGGTTAGGTTAAAGCGGCTACGACAGCGGCGGAATGCGCGGCCAATAGAAATCCTGTCACCAGGTAATTGCGATCATACGAAATTATTATTCTAATGAGTGGTTGTGTTAGTGATTTATGTCTAGAAGTTAGGTTGATTGGAGATGAAACAATATTGTATAACAGGATTAATAAGAAAATTAATTGTGAACTGCTACAGCGTGATCTGGACAGTAAATGCAGTTGTGTAGTTCGGGGTGTAATGAAATTATATGTCAAAGACAGTCAGCTTATTAAGTAAACAGTAAATCAAAGTTTTGTAACATTATACGGTGGAGGAGGAACTGTTGGTGAAAGTCATATAGAATAAATATTTTAATAATTTAGTTTACAACTCAGAGGGCAGGCTATAATGGACAGATACTAGGAAGAAATTTTAAAGTCTTGGTGACCAGGGAAGTGAAGTAATTTTGATAAATTTTTTGGGTCAGATCATTGCTTGAATATGATGGGACCAAATTATTATCAAAATAGAGTAGTTAGTGGTTATCAAAGGAGGAAGATAGCAAATTGCCGTAGAATACAATTGGTAACTAATATGATAACTGAGCTGGTATGGTAGTAATTGCGAGATGAAGCGAGTGAAGAAATGCTGAGAGTGTATTAGGCACATATTGACAATGAGGCGTAATTGTTTGTTGTTAAAGGAACAAGTGATACATGGAAGGAACGGTTTAACCATAACCATACGATATCACTTGAATTCAGGCATAATGGAATGCGTTAAGTGTCTTTGTATGTGAGGGAATCTCGGACTGAAATAAATTGTTAAGTAAACTTCAACTTAATTTAGAGCATGTGTGGAGAAATTGTCACCACAGTATTTGCTCCTTTGAATTAACGAATTCTAAACGCTAGGCTGAACCTGGGAATCACAAAAAAAGTGCTCATGTTCTTGAGACAACTGACCATACACACTAAACGAGGCAATGAGTCAGAACGTCAAGTGACGGCCCACAGGAAGCGTGTAGTGACTCACCTGCCCATTGTAAACTGCCGCCTGGTCGCGAGGACAATAGAGAGTGATGTACGACTCACAAGCATTGTGAAGTTCGCATTGTCTTGTATTCAGTAGAATAGTTCCTAGTTTCTTCTTCATTCATCATGCTAAAGGTTCTTTTGATTTTGCTGTCAGTATTGAATTGAATTTTAATTGCGGTGTAGCTCATGCTCCGCTGGCGATTTTCCTACTCATCTAATTACTCCTTCCTTATTATTATTATTGTAGTTGTTTTTTTTGTTTGGACACGAACCTCAACCCACAAGGCTTAAGTCAAGAAAGAGCTTCTTACAGTCAACTACAGCCGTAACATCATCACCTGGAGCTCGCCGTGTAGAACTGGGGCGAAATTCGTTGCCTGAAGGGCACTAGAGGAACATCAAAGAGGCACCGGCCGCGGGGTGAATCAGCCATACGCCATATGGAAGGCACTAAATAGATTAAGAACTGAAGTGTCCCGATGTAGATCTAATATAAAAAACTGGGGTTACACTACTGAAAACGAACTATGTGAATGTGGTGAGCTGCAGGACCCACAACATCTTCTGGTATGCAGTAATCTACCTGAAACCTGCACTAGCTACGACCTTTTTTTAGAGCAAATGAGAAGGCCACCAGGATTGCAGAATGCTGGTCACACTCCATTTAATTGGGTTCTGTAGCCCATAAGCTTAATATTAATTAATTAATTTTAATTGTTTTGTTTCAACTTGTAATGTTATGTCCTGGACACGAAGAAAAATAATTAGTATTATCTTATATAGGGTGTTAAAAAAAAAGAGTGTAAAATATTTTAGAATGTGATAATAAGCATCAAAATATGACAAAAACGTCTAATAAACATAGGGTTGCAAACGCATACTTTCGAAGTTAGTAACAGGTCCGTAATGTGACGCCCATCCAAGCAATGCATGCCTCAGTCCTTCTGCGTAAGGAATCACTCACTCTTTGAAACTGTCTTGGTTGGTCGTGTACGTGATGATATACATTGAAGACCCTATGTTTATTAAACATTTTTGCCTTATTTTGATCAATACTATCACCTCTTAAACATCTCCAACTTTTTTCTAACACCCTGTATACTTTTAAGTGCTAAATTTCTCCACCCATCTACTTTTGCCACTTACGAATTTCAATTTTAAATTCCTTCGCGATATTGGTAAATTATTCATCACTTCATTTCATAATTTATTCCAATCCCTGACACCCTTACTGAAAAAAGTAAATTTTCCCACTCCCTCATGCATGCAATCGATTGCCAGCTTGTGCCCATGGTCATCATTTCCTTTCCGTCCACTATTCGTAATTCTTCGAACAACGTGACCCCAAGACACATCGCCAACATACGCCTCGTACACTCCCAGCATTCTCTTCCCCCTCCTGTTTTCCAATTACTCCCAATCCACCTGCCCCATCGTGTCAGTTACTGACTGGGTCCTGCAGTAATTCCCACAAACAAACCTAGCTGCTCTCCTTTGCACCCCTTCCAACTCCTGAATTTGATTCCCAAAATGTGGGTCCAAAACTATACCACCATATTCAAGCAATGATCTGACCAAAGTTTTGTAACCAAATGCTCACACTTCCCTGGTACATTATGAGATTGTAAGAATGTATTATAATTCCCACGTTTTTTTGTTTTTTTTGTTTTTTTTTTTTTTATGTGTGTATGCGTTCTATTTTCGCTCGCAATGGTCGTCTGTAGCACGGTCTTATATTCTCTTCAGTCCTGAGGTATCATGTATGATACCTCCAGGAATTATTTTTTTCTTGGGCCACTTCACAGCTGAACCTTTCTGGCCTATCGTTTACATCGCGCTTCTCACAGCTCAAATGTTTGATCTTCTGCTTTTGGCAGCCCTGATTGGAAACATGGGATCCTACAGCTGTACAACATGGCTCGTCGAAATAAAGGTAAAGACATATATTTTTTCCATGAAATAAAGTAACATGAAGCAGTAAGGTTGTGAGTATAATTTTCCTGCTTGACTCCCGAGGTATCATATATATACCATCTATAAAAAATTAACTATTGTTTCAAAAAAAAAAATTATGGTCATTCATTGTTAACTAGCATTAACACAAAGTAAATAACACAATAGTAGTTCTCTTGCACTTTTATTATGAACTCTGGTCTGAAGAGGATATCCAGGATCCTCGGAATATTCGTGCCTCCTTTTTTTAACAATTCTTTAAGATCCCTACTACTTTGTTATTCGTCCTTATTAAAAGAGCTGGATTAATCCCGAGTAGCTTTCGTAGGGCCAACTCATTTTATTCAGAATATCTTTTAGTATACGTTGCACAGTTACGTACCTGAACTATCAAGAGCAAACAATTCTATTAGACTTACTATTGCACAGAATTATCAATAGCATCATATCCTTAGTTCTGTAATCCAGTGATAGACAATGAGAGAAAAATCTTTGAAGGCATCCGTGCAGCATAGTCTTTCCATTTTCTTATTTTCCTTTACGGCCGATAAAAGGATGTCGTTAGACTGCTTTTTTATGAGTTTAAAGAGCGATATTATATAGTCGACAATTTCTAAGCACGAATGTTCGTTTCCTTATTCATCGGGCTGTTTGAAATGAATAGTTGTGCACTGCGAGGTTTCTTCTTTTAGCATATTCTGTAGAATCTGTCAGTGTTTTCTAATGCTAAGTCACACAATGTTACAGAAGTCAGAGTACAGATTCACCAGAATACAAATATGATGAGTTCTATTTTATTACACCATAACTTTTCAAGAGTTACAAGATATCAAACAATCATATTTAGTTTGATTGGATAATCTGTGGAGCGTAGAAACAATATTCTGCTATTTGCTTTACCTTACATTACCATGTAGGAATGCCTGAAGCGTTCTGTTCCTGTATTGTTGCCGTGTTTTTGTGTTGTGTGAATGTTGCTGATATAAGATTTTTTCTCCTAATATAAAAATTTTGTTAGTAAGTTTCTCTTGAGTAGAACTGTCACTGTGCCCCTCATCTGTCAATAAATTTTCCTTCAATATTCCTCTAACTCTCTTTCTACAAATCTACTTCCCTGTTTCCTTAGAACAAAATCACTTTTTTCCCCCTCCTTATATGTATCTACTGCTTGCTAACTGTAGAGATCGAAAACAGTATAAAGTAATTACGCTTATTCTTTATGTCATTGTATTTTTCATATTTCGGCTAAGAAACTGAACATATTTTTAGCTTCCCTTTCTTATTGTTTATATATTTTCCACACGAAATATGCATTGAATTCATTGGCGTGAAGGATAACAGTACCAAAATCGGCCAAAAATATTAATCGGGAAGGAATTGTAGTCCTTGAAATGGCATTAAATGATTGTTACCATCCATAGCACCAGGTTATTATTGTATGAAGTGAATATTGGCTTGTAAGCGAAAGGATGTCTATTTTATTATTTCGTTGCAAATAAGAGCCTAATCTTCGGACCATCGTAATTGGTTTTTCTAATTCAGTATTTGGAAATTTTCTATAGATCATGGTGTTATATTTACTCTCTGAATGAAAAGTTTCTTATTAAAAAAAATAATAATTATGTTATACTAAGTGACCTGTGCGAAAATTTCGCGAATGATGAATAGCGAGGTTGGTGATTTGTAGCAGGATGAAAGGAGGACCAACTTATTTGTAGCAATTGTTTATGTCAACCGAAACAAGTACGTAACAAAACACTTACAACATCTTCCGAAACAATTAGAAATGATGAAATGTTTCCTTAACAGAAATAAAAAATATCCGAAAAGCTCCTTACTCTGGAAAAAACACAGGGTTTATCCATGTCTATGTGACTGGTAGTGTTGCTATCTAGCGGTAGCAATCACTCCTTATCGACGTCAGCGAAGTCTACCTGCTTGGCTCTGAAGTATCTCATTTTTTAATAACAGTAGTTTATTTGTGGGTTGAAACATCTAGCAGTAATGCGAATATCGCTAGTACGAAAATTTCGACACGTGGTTCTCCTATCTAGCGGTAAGTGATCACTCCTAATCGACACCGGCGAACTCTCGCAGCTTTGACTATCGCGTACCCGTGACTTTGATAGTTCATAATTTTGTCACTAACAGGTTAAATTTGAAAAATTTCTTTCTTAATTAATGATGTTGCTTATGCGGAAAATTAACTTTTGTAATGATAATCCATTTATCGATTTAGGTTAAATATGAAGGAAAAAAGAAAGCTAGTCACAAAAGAAACCAATTACAAATTTCTCTCTCTCTCTCTCTCTCTCTCTCTCTATATATATATATATATATAGTCTACATATATGGCACATAAATGTTTACATGGAGAATGTTTTTGCAGTATCCACTTTTTTATAATTTGACACGGAAACGAAAAGTTCCTTTGATAATATCAAATCGCATTTCGCTAACACCAAGGATTAGCCTACTTCGTAGTCGATACTGCCACGTTTACTATTTTCTTCTCACTTAAATCACAAACAACATCAATTTATCCCAGTAAAAATAATGGAATCTCATCAATATGAGCCATCTTTCATTTTTTCACATTTTTATACCGAATTATAGACTTTATACATATAGAGGTAAATAAATATACACAGGCAGGACAAAGTATGCCGGCTTTTGTTAGTAAAATATGTGATATGATTAACACGAAGTACTTGACGTTTAGCTCGTTACTACGTTTACACTACTCTCAGAAGTGATACCGGTATTTTGAACTGTACCACACAATCTTCAGTAAATATGAACTGAGTGAAAGAAGTGATGACCTGGTGAGATACGGCTGCACGGTTCGCCGTTTCTCAGGGAGGAAACTGAGGCCTTAATTCCGACTACCACAATGTATGACGCGTTGAAGGTGGGATTTTCTCACAACACCCAGCAACTTTTCTCCCCGTCATTCCACAAGACCATTACCGTACATAAAGGGGGGGGGCCTTCACGGCACCGGGAGGAAGACCCTAACGAGCCTTAAGCCTTCAACATTAATAACACCTGCGCGGCGGCCACAGTAGGCATAATCCCCCCGGCATTAATAACTCCTCAGGGCTTAAACGCGGCCCGCCGCTTTTTGGAGCCCTAATCTGTTTACAGGAGGCTCGCCACCGCCACCTGCGGAAATGCCTACTTGAGCTGATCGTTGAATGGCCGCGGCGCGAGTCCCCATTCACTCGCCTGGGGTGGCCACCGCTTCCTGCTCGTCCATTGTGCGCCCACACCTGGGCCCGTCTCACAATGGAGCCCAGTCCTGACCACGCGGACACGAAAGCGCCGCCCAGAGCTCAGGAATGTCGCCTCGTCCAAGACAGACCCGCTCCCAGGTTCCATGACGCCCACACCGCTGCTCCAGTGGCGCCACTCTCGGAAAGTGGAATCAGACCGTAACTGTTTTTTATTCTAGTGGATGATCGCGCTGAAACAATTCTGGCTGTAGGACCTATTCCGCAGTTGCTAATCTATAGATTTTTATAAATAAATGCAGTCTACGGACAACTGAGATTTTTAATGTTATTTTATTCCCGAGACGCGTTTCGCCCTTGTGTTGTGGGCATCATCAGTGGTTGTAGATGTATGGTTTCACATGTGTATCATTACAATTATTAAATAAAACACAATCATTACCTACTGTACTTACAGGTATGGTGATAATTAGGGTATGGATGTTTATGAGCAAAAAAATAGAGAAATATGCAGGTAAAAAAGGATTTAATCTAGCAGTGTCGCTTTCATGTCATCATCATCATCATCAGTTTTCTGCCTTCGGGCAGGTTTTCACTTGGCTGCTCTCCATGCTCTTCTATCTTCTGCCTTTCTCTCAAGGTCCATGTAGTTTCCGTCTTCCTTGGTGTTGTCTATAATTTTGTACCTCCTTCTTCCTCCTATTCTCCTCCCACAGACTAGACCTTCCAAGGCGTCTTTTATCAGGCACTCCCCTCTCAACAAGTGTCCCATCCAGTTTTTCTTTCTCTCTTTTATTACTTGGAGAAATTTTCTGTTTTCACTGACCCTGTCCCGCACTTCAACATTGCTCATTTTATCCACCCAGCTTATCTTCTCCATCCTCTTCTACATCTCTCGTCTCAGTGTCCATGTCTCCGACCCTTAAAGAGCCACACTCCATACAAAACATTTACCGAGTCTTTTCCTAAGTGTTTTGTCTATTTTTCCAGTTAGTATTCTCCTTTTCCTATTAAATGCTTCCTTCGCTACGGCAATGCGACATGTAGACAGCATAATTTGCTTTCGTGCACTCGCTGCACCAATGGGAAATTAAATTTTAATTGTTTTGTTGAAGTCACTTTAATTTCAGGTAATTTACAGAATAGAACTCTTTCATCTGTAATAAAACACTCCTCTCTAAATCCCCTTACGTAACTTCGCACTGAGGTTACTTCATTGAGATATTGATTGACACGTATCGACACAGGCATGCTTCTGCTGCATTGTCGAGCGTAAAAGGCGGGCAGAACATTACGTTCAGGGAGTGACAACAATGTATAACTTTCATCCTTCACTGGTGAATTCTGACCACAGTGAAAATTAGTTTTTTTTCCCCCACCTGTATTGCAGAAGTTCAGTTCTGTGAATAATAGTTTTGATTTCTTCTCATCTATATCTGGTGAATGCCCGGTACTATTAAAAAACTATCAGATTTTTCCTCAAGATATGATCATAAATATCATCGAAATATGACCAAAACTAGGAAAATGGTCTGAATATGCATTTATATGCTTTATAAAATACATTTAAATACAATGAGAAACGTACAATCAGTGTTTAATTTAGAATTTCAGTTCAAAAAGATGGTAGCAAAAAAATATGACTTGTCCAAAAGATCCGAACCGTAGTGATAATCTTCACATGGTGGTCGGGACCAGCACCTTTATTCACTTTTACAGAACTTTTTGAATGTGTTGCACTATTTAGCAGTTTTACAGACTTGTAAATAAACCATGGCACTGTAACCAATTATAACATCGAAAATGCAACCTTATTACTTAAATTGCTACACATTTGTCATACAGGCAGCGTGTTTACCAGTGCCAACCTAACTTCGTGAAGATTATCACCATGCCTGTAAGTTCAATATATATATATGATACACATGTAAAACCAAACATTTACAGCCACTGATGATGCCCACAACACAAGGGCGAAACGTATCTCGGGAATACAATAAAATTCAATTCAACAGTTATTCGTAGAAGGCATTATATTTACAAAAATCTATTGTGCTGATCTGTTGAAGTTGAAAGTTAAATTATTTGCTGATGACTTAATGTCATATAACATGATTAAAACAGTAGAGGACTGTGAACAGCTACAAGAAGATGTGAACAGGATATATAGCTGTTTAGTCAAACATGGAATGAAAATAAATGCCAAGAACAGCCAGCTCATTACGTGCACGAATATTTTTTTTTTTATAATTATAGGTTATGGAAAGAATTGCTTTTTGAAGATATTAACAGTAAATTTCTTGCCGTAACTGTTGATAATAAACTTCATGTGCAAACGAAGACTTTCCCGGCGTGTCGATGCAATGAACTCTTCACAGGTTTGCTGCCGGATAGCGTTTGTGAACGACAAGCTTTCGGCGACCAACTCCGTCGCCATCTTCGGGTCTGATGTTAGCGCTGCGGCGACCAGAGCTGCAGCTCTGGTCGCCGCAGCGCTAACATCAGACCCGAAGATGGCGACGGAGTTGGTCGCCGAAAGCTTGTCGTTCACAAACGCTATCCGGCAGCAAACCTGTGAAGAGTTCATTGCAATAAACTTCATGGTTTCCCCAAACCACTCCAGGCGATTGCCGGGATGCTTCCTTTAAAAGATAGGTCAAACCATGGCCGAATTCCTTCCTTCCCGTTCCTTGCCACCCCCCATCCTTTCCCCCCTATAATGAGCTCGACGTCGACGAGACGAAAAGCCATAAGAAAAAAAAATGGATAGTAAACTCAACTGGGCAGGTGGTATGAAGAGATTTCAAAATCCTTCATTTATTGGAGAGGATGATGAAAGTATGTACCTGGAAAAAGAGGGAACTTATTAGAGCACTTCTTACATATTGTGGAGTGCTGTGAGACCCACATTACGGGTATTAAATTTAGGAATTACAGGGTTACAAAGAAATTAGCTAGACTTGCTTGCAGAAATTATCGCAGAATGCAAACAGTAACTGACATGATGAAGGAGCTGGGTTGGGAGTCACTGGAAGACAGAAGGCTGGTAAAGACAGTGTTTGAATTGTTCAGTGTTTTGTAAGTGCGGTAATACATGAATGGATATTAGGAATGGATATTCGTAGAACGATTAGGAATTGTGCATTGAAGGGAAGAGATGACTATGATACTAAGTTGGCGCTTTAATTCAGGTGAAATGGATTGGGAAAATTTACTTTCCCTGTCAAGGGAATCAAGGACTGGAATAAAACAAAGGAAATGATGGACAGTTTACCAACAACTTTGACGGAGTTTACAGCTGGAATTCGTAACAGGCATGGGTAGTTGGGTGGTGTAAAATCATGGCGTGGAAAAAAAAGGGGGGGGGGGGGTTGTAGCAACATTGCCACCGGAGCGTATATGCTCCATTACCATTAACTTAAAATAAAACGTGGAAAAGTTATTTTGGGCAAATAAATCATCACTCACCGCAGTAATCATGGAGGTACAGGCCAAATACACAGGTAAATTTGTTTCTTCCTCTGTGAGATGTAATTTCCATATTACCGCGGATATGTTACAACTTTTCCCTATCCCCACTCTTACCATTTTCTTTTATGAGAAGTTGGGAGTGGAAACAACATAAGTTGAGTGAGCACAGTGATGTTTTTCATAAATCTGTAGAAATATCTAAAAGAGATTTGAAAAGAAATCAACATATACGCTCTATAGAGATCATAGTAAATGCATAGCAAAGGAAGTTTTGGACAACTACACAGATAGTATAAAAGCAAATGGAGCTATCTAATGATACATGGACAATAAATTTCGAAAAGGTTTCGTACATATTTGGTTGAATGCGGACCCTTGAAACCCAGGAAGAAGGTGGAGAATATGGCTGTTAAATTTTCGAGCCTAGGCTTTTCATCGGTGAAGGATGTACTGCGTATGCTTATGGCTATTCTAAGACAAGCTAATAACTATCTATCTGGAAGGAAAAGGTTTGATACTTGCTTATGTAACTTTGTGAGAAATGCAACTGCAAACAGGAAGAGGCGAAAGAATATCAGCTGCTTACCTGAAACAAAAACAAAACATTACTTATAAGGGACGTAAAAGTTTAAGTTTTAATTGATTAGTTAGTCAGAA
>JARYHS010015806.1:0-40000 GCA_031002005.1 Vandiemenella viatica
TTTTTTACTAGTTATTGACACTAAATAACTCTCAAATGAATTAAAAAAGTACAAATCAACTAATTTAATGTCTGTGTAATACATTTGTTGCCTTACTGTAATCACTAATCAAGTTTATGAAACGAATAAACTGAAATGTATTCCGTTTTTTGTGGGTCGAGTACGTGACAATTTTTCACAGTAACATGAGTGTACCACCTACCTGGTATAGGACTGTCTTTGCAGTTGTGTATAATGGGTTGAATAATTCCCAGGAGGAAATTTAGCGATGTGCGATTCAGGTCGTTCGGATTAATATGAGCATGGTAGTACATTTAATATCTTGAGAAGATGCATCATATTGAAGCGAGTAATGGAAATTAATAAAAGATCACAACTAAAAGTTGTATAATGGTCATGCATACAGTAGGTGATTCACTCCAATGTTTTTAACAATCTTGAGACACCGCTGCCGTGACAATTGCGAGGGAAATCAATTTCTGTGAAAAGTCCTAAAATTTAATTTACATTGCAACGCGTTGAAATTAAATAACATTAGAATAATTTTATGAGTGAATAGGTAAGTTTGAAACGATTCCTTAAAATTTTATAAGAATGGAAATCTGTTGGATTTGACGAATGTTTTCAAAAATTCGTGAACCATGCCTCATGGGTGAACGATAACCCTGGGGCCTGTTCAACTCTCCTTCTGACCATCTAGATTTTTTTTACTCATCACTCCAGACAAATGACGGAATGGTACCTTCAATAGCGCATGGCAAAATTCCTTGAAGTACCTTTTACTCCACTTACTTTCTTCCGGCTATAAAGACCCTGACGTTGACAAGATTTAAAGCCAGAAAGAAAAAATAAAAATAGAACTGTTTTACAATTGATTTAGCAATAACTATTTAACAAAAGATTTTAACATTGACGATTATATCCAAGGTTATATTATTTTTGGCTGTGACCAAACTACAGTGTGATTCTGGAATTTTCTATTTTCGGTTGCTTTCGTGGCCAAGAAGTAGATAAAATTCAGTGAGTAAACATTCAAGAAAAATGAAAATAGTAAAATCACCTCTATTAGTGATGAATTATGAATTTACTATCTTGCTAACTGATTGAAAATAGCTGATTAAAAAAATCAATCAAGTGCAGTAATCCACCCATATTTTATAATTAAATCTCTTTTTTCTACATTTATTTTACATTGCGTTTACAGACTTTATTACATGGTTTCTGCTAGATATTAACCAGTATTAAATACTAATATGTGTACTACCTGTAACACTAAGTACTAAAAACGATCAAATATTTCTTACTGAACTGGTAAAAATGTAAATATGACAGGAGTATGTATGTAATATTAGTACTATTATTTTGTTTATATGTGGAAAATAATTTCCACAGAAGTTTACAAATATAAAGAAGAAGTTATCAGTTTGTCGGAATATTACAATATGGATTGCTTTCAGTATTCATGTAAACAGAAAAGCTCATGATTGTGACTTCCCAAATGCAAAAAACGACGACCAATTATTTTCTGGTGACCTTGTGAACATTCTAGTCGAACCATCCTCTGACTTCTTGACACCATGATCCACCAGGTGCCCGATGATTCTCAGTCCTGAGAGGAAGCACGCACCGTAGTGACGTCATCGCCCGCCTCCCCGCAAACTCGTCCTCTGGGAGTGACGGGCGCCATGAATACTAAGGGCGCGGTCGCACTGGTCGGTCGAGGGACATACCACCCGACTCGCATCTCATTACACGATTAGCCACCTGGAATGGCCTGCGTGAAGTCTCCAGCAGCAATTGTTTACTGGAAACAAGGAACCAATTCCACTAGATTTACTGGAATAGAAAATAAATGGACAATGACCTTTTCGAGGAACCTCCCAGAACATGCCTGGGTTAAGTTTTGAGACTCTGTACTGCATGGATTAAAATTGTAAGTGTATATCCGAATTTTGTCAGGTATACTGGTGTCAACCTTAAAATTAAACAAACAAGATTGTGTACTTACTGTAAAACGAAGTGATTTAGAAGAAAATAAAGTCTGAATTGCCACAACGGAAATCAATTTAAATTGTCTTAAATCTTCCCCTTCCATACACTACTCAATTAATACAAAAAAAAGTGTAGCAGTGTAATCAAATGTTGAATATATAAAAAATTCGATGGAAATATAAATAATCCTAACGTTGAACATTGGTATTGGAGATGAATGACTTAGAATTATTAACAGGCGTTACAGACATTCAGCCAGTTTCAAATATTTTGATTGTCCCCCCCCCCCCAATTCGCATAATATTTCCAAGGGGTCCACATAATGCACTAAAACAAACACATACCGGAACCACCTATGACCTTAATGGACTCAATCGATAACACTTGGAACGTGGAAAAAAAGTTTATTCTTTCGTTGTCTAAATGTTCTGTCAGCGGGTGAACATCGTACAGCATTCGTTTCCTAACGTCATTCTGCAGAAAATAGGATTCGACATTGTTTTGTAAATACGATTTCAGTACATCGGCAGCAACGGTCTGCTCTGAAACTTTTATGTTCGAAAGAGTTTGTTGCGGAAGAAATTGATTAATTACCTGCGAAAAAGTGCTATTACCTAGTTTTTTTCCGAGTGTTACGCTTGTAGTAATGCTTTGTAGATTCTAGTACATTTACTACCATTGATAGTTATCCAACTGTCGTTATCAATAGAAAGAAAATGTGCAGTAATAATATATATCGAACAAGAAAGACAAAGAAATAGCTTTCGAAACGCTTGAGATGTTTGATAAGTTTAAAATACAGATAAAAGGCAAAAAGTGAAAAACTGACTTCAACATGTCAAAATCAAGCATCTCCCAAAGAAATTGAGAGTAACTTCCAAGAACAAGCATAAATCGATATTAATGTAAGAAACTTGTTACTCAGTTCACAGAACTTTGATGCTTATACACAGAAATAAATTTTGTTCAAACGTTTTTAACAAATCAATGGAAATTCCAGTGGAAATCTTAAAATTTTTAACCAGGATAGGAATATTTTTTCGCTTGCGACGTGTAATATGGAAATAAATTCTAAAAAAAGCGGCCACAGTACAGAAGAGATTTTCCCGTCAACTGGTCGAATCATCCGTTTTTAACAAATGTAACCGAAGAAGTTATGAAAAATTTGCTATTTATTATTAGTAAATTCCGGTTGAATTAATTTCTTCAACCAAACTTACAGACGTAGATTTAAATATAATTTGTCTCTGACTTCCATTGCCTCTGCTTGATCATGCGCTGACTTCATTTTCACTGTGGAGCGAAGGGTTGTTTAGAATAATACCGACTAGTAGTGGTAGGTTTAATTAATTAAGGACCATTTACAAGATATCTCCGCATCGTGTCTCCAAAACACACAATAATACCGACTAGTAGTGATAGGTTTGAGTAATTAAGGACCATTTACAACATATCTCCGCATCGTGTCTCCAGAACACATTTTCCTAAACTGAGCAGAGGTATCTACTTGTACTTTAAGTAGATAAAATTTAAGAATAGAATGAGCACAAGCGACACATACATCTAATAATGGCAGTAGTTGTTAATAGAACTTACTTTATGTTTCATTCCCCTCAGGTGAAGCCAGGCAGTGTATCTAACCTACCCCTTTCTCTCATTTATAATTTTTATTAAGGTGATCGTTTATTATTAGCAAATTAAAGCTTTTTGTTTAACAACGATTTTCTGAGTTCAACTTATCGCGCCAGTTACTGTTCTCTTCTGTAAGAAATACGCTATCTGATTCAAAGTATCCGGATATATATCTGAAGCTGCAGTTGGACATTAACCGTATCATGTTCCCTATCACTGGACATCAATGTGGGTTGGGTTCACCCTTTGCTGTTATGATGGCTCTAACTCTGCTGGGGATATTTTCAGTGAAGTGTGTGGAGCAATGGCAGCTCATTCTTCCGCAAGAACTGAAACCAGACGAGGTAGTGACATTGGACGCTGGTGTCTGCAGCTTAGCGCAGGTTCTAAATCATTAAGAAAGAATTCCATCGGGTTCAGATCAATACTTTATGCATTTTACATTTCAGGAATGTTACTGACCACAAAACATCGCTTCACAGTGAAATTATAACAGGATGTATTGTGATGCTTATACAATCATCGTTACCGAACTATTTCTGTAACGTAAGCAGTACACAGTGGTTTAAAATGTTGAAATCACCAACTAAGAAAGAGAAAAAATTACGCTTGGAGTATATTGATTTTTAATTTTTAATTAACTGGAGTTAATTGTTATCTTTTGTTAAGGGCAGACCTTCGTATTTTTACATTGAAAAATATAATGTTAAAGGTTTCACAATATAGCATTCATTGATCATCATCATATGTAAATCAGGCATCAACACTACTGAAAAACTTATCACTATACTGTGCAAATACATGAACAAATTAGGAAGCTGTCTCATAAGAGACAGATACCCAGCATCACCGTCGAGTGTTAGAGAGCCGGCGGAAGCTTTTATAACTACGACAAATGGATTTTGGATTCGCCTCGATCATCGCCAGTAAACGGTACGATTTACTGTATGCGGTGTCGTACAGAGGATTAGGTTAAATACTTATTTGATACTAGCAATTAGTAAACAAGCTCTGTAAATATCTATACTGTCATCTGTTAGCATTTTGGCAGATATCTGAATGAACACTTAGCATAACTTACCTAGATTTACCATTACATTTTGCTTCAGTGATCTGGTAGTTTCAAAGGAAACAGGGTATAAAGCAATTGGCTATTTATTAATAATACATTGCGAAGGAAAGAACACTATTACAAACACCTCAGATAGAGATGTTATTGTATAAATATACTGATTGAGAGATAGTTATATCAGTTACGGTATGGTTGCATAATGATGATTGCATTGAATCGCTCGCTAAATAAGTTGGAGGATAGAGTGACATGAGATAGTTCCTGATTTAATGCAATCACGAATATTAGATAAGCTCAGCAGGACATAAATATATAGCAACAGATTACCTTAGTGTAATGATGTTATAGTGAGTCGAAGGTGGACGCGACTGACTAACTAGCGTCTTCGCCATCAAGGAGCGCAATCAGTGATAGTGGAGGGGGTAATCTAACTTCCGATTGGCAGTTAAGGTTTTAGTACGAGCAAGTGTCCTGACTGGCTACTAATGACGTATACTATGTACTCGGGTAGGGGGAAAGACTTAACGCAACAAGTTGATAGCTGACGGCAGTTTCTTACGTCCTTGAACCACCGGTTCCACTCCCACGCATAACAACGCAGTGGTAAGGTGCAAGTGTCGGATACCATGAGAACTGTGGATGATAAGACTCGGCAGAGCATCCGGTCCTAGTGTTACAGGATGTGAAACAGCTCTGGGCTGGTCTTGACTGCTACGAACGAAATTATTTTATGTTATCCCTAAATCCCAGAAAAGCAATCATGCGACATCACGTATATTAACAAATGTCACAGCATAAGCAAAATAAAACGACAAGTAAGAAAACGTAGGGTGCCAGTCAGCAAAGCTCCGATTAAGTTTTGTTATTACAGTAACAACTGTAAAGCCACTGTGAGAATTAAAAGCTATTATCGACAGGTCTGTTTGTCAGGGCGCTTGAGGTTACATCGAAATAAAGCCTATAACCTACACCTTTCGGCGTATCTCTGACTTCAGAATATTTTTACATAAACTATTACTTTTTCCCCTTTTTATCTCAACTAAACAATTTCTCTGTGGTCAGTTAACAACGAGTACTAATAATATTAAAAAATTTCCTTTTACCTTATATTCATCCTTATCATTTTTGCCAGGGAAGAAATCCGTGTTTCGACATCTTTTTATACTAAGATGTTTTTCCACGTTCGTCATTTTGGTTATAATTCCTTTCAATCCCTCCCATCACCTGAAATTGACTTTATACTGTAGCGGGAATTATTTCACGATTTCTTCTTTTAAATAAAATAAATAATACTATAATATCTTTCTTGAATTGTTATTCCACACTATACGAAACTTTACACAGTCTGAAAAAATTAATATTTCGCAAGTTCAATAAAATCAATATTCCCTTTGGCCTTCAGCTGTATAAATTATTCATAATACGTTATCGTTTTATAACCCGGCAACTCCCTATAGGCACCATATCCAATTTCAGATCCACACAGATCTGCTCAATGACTTTCTTTCCATCCCTCAATTTAAATTCTTCTTTATTATCTTTGTAAGCTCCATGATTAGCCCACACATTATTTCCTTGCTTTCAAGGATTCTTAACAAAAACTTCACACTAATATCTTATAACTTCACTTTATAATAATTATATGCACAAATTATTTAATCTTATTTCCTAACATTTTACAAATTAATGGGACGTATGACTGTTCCAAGTCCTCCATCACCTCTGAAAACTTAGTCTCCAGCACACAGCACACAGCAGTCGTCAGCCCTATCCAGAAATGCTGGCAGCAAGGTAACCCCACCCGCTGATAAGCTTTTAGCGCAGACGAAATTGAAAGAATCCGCACGTCCCACCTGTTTTGTAGAATCTGTACACCTCAACTCTCCGTTGAACTGACTTTATATGTCACTAATTCTTTAGTACAATTATCGATTAGACTATAGTAGTTGGGCGTATTATCTCCTACCAGCTAATTAAAAATATATAAAAATACCTGGTACCCACGACTTCGTGTTTGTAAAAAATATGGATAGACAGCTGCCGACGTCTAACCACCATAGTCCACGATGGGAGACTCGATGCTATTACCATACACAATCGCCATTCATCTGCGCTATGTAGTTCAGGCAGCAAAGTAAAATTTACGGGCACACATGTCTTTGGTCGAAATACAAAAATATCCTTGATTGGCCCCCTTTCAACCACCATATCTCCCACACTCCCAGTTACTGAAATTCAGCCAACGTTGTGATCGAAAGGTGACTCTGTGTTACTACCACACACAAACGCCAGTGATCTGCGATAGACAGTTTTCGCTGAAAAGTGATACACCATGACACTTACGTTTTTGGTAGAAATATGAAATTGCCGCAGTTCGACCACTTTCAACCCCCATATCTCCCATACCCCCACTGCTACCGACATCTAACAACCGTAGTGCACGACAGGAGACACGATATTACTACCACACACAAACACAAATGGTCTATGCTATGTAGTTGTGGCAGAAAAGTAACATATGCGCAGACACATGTCTTTGGTCGAAATACGAAAATATCCTTGATCGGCCACTTTCAACCACCATATCTCCCACACTCCCACAGTTACTGAAATTCGCCCAACGTTGTGATCGAAAGGTGACTCTGTGTTACTACCACACACAAACGCCAGTGTTCTGCGATAGAAAGTTTTCGCTGAAAAGTGATACACCATGAAACATACGTCTTTGACAGAAATATGAAAGTGGCGCAGGTTGACCACTTTCAACCACCGTATTTCCATCACCTCCAAAGCTACCGATATTTAACCACCAGAGTACACGATGGGAGATTCACTACTACTACCACACACAAACATCAATGGTTCATCCTATGTATTTATGACAGGAAAGAGAACTATTAAGAGAAACAAATTTTTTGGTTGAAATACGAAAACGCCCTGCATTAACCAACTTTAATCATCATATCTTCCACATTCCCATAGCTATCGGCGTTCGGCCAACGTTGTGCACGATAAGAAACTCCATGCTACCTCCTCACACAAACACCAGTGGTAATATATATATATATATATATATATATATAATCCGGGCACGAATCCCGGCAGGCGCAGGAATTTTGAGAGTTGTGTTTAATCATATGAGCTATGCCAGGACGCTCCGTGGTTCGGATTCCACGTTAAACTGTAGGTCCCAGAGGAAAGGAACTGGCCGTCCTACCTCTGACACAAGGCTTAGTATGCATCCTTCGGGAGGATCCAACCAACCTTCGGGTTGTGGACTAAGTTAAGTTTTTTTAAGTTTATATATATATATATATATATATATATAAGATTATATTGATTTAAAATTCTAAAATAAAGACTTGAAAATCGTTAACAAATCATTAACAGTAACAGGTCGATGTCCTTATTCATGACTTTTCTCACGATAATATTAGTCTTATCAGTGTTCATAAAACCGCTGACCACATAGTTTCGGTTAGATCAACAATACCACAAAATCTCTAACTTCACCTCTCGCGATGTTTTCTGCTAAACGTCAACCAAAGATAAAACAGTTTACGTACTTAAAGAAATTATCGACATATGCTTTTTGTTCAAACTCCCTCGCAATTTCCTGTCCAAATTATTTACTATGGGACGAGCCGTGAATCTGTTTGACTGTCCCACAGAGCCAAACATTTCTGCATGTACGTCCCTCTTAATCATATTTCTAATAAGTTGTGTTCTTGTCACAAGTCAGTATTTCCCTTCATACTTAACCGAAATCTATGAATGAGGTATCATTTTAAAATTATGATGTCCATTATGTAATATCGAAGTATAAAAATATACTTTTTTCTAAACTGTGATTTTTTCGCGAACCGTTTATCTCCTTTCATACCTACACCAAATCGAAAAGGAGGTATAATTTTAAAGACTAAGGTCTACGGTTTGGTCACATTATAATTTAAGAAAGGAATTTTTCGGAATTTTCTACCCTTAAAGGGCAAAAGAATTGATATTTCTACAACGCGTTTTTCTGTCACGAGCTATTTATCTCCTTTCATACCTAACCGAAATCGATAAATGAAGTATCATTTTAAAGATTAAAGTCTCTGATTTGGCAACATTATATTTTAATAGAGAAGTTTTTCGGAATTCAACCTTTAAAGGGCAGAAGTATTAATACTTCTTCAACGCGTTTTGCTGTAGCGGACAATTTATCTACTTTGATACCTAACCGAAATAGATAAATGGTATTATCTTAAAGATTAAAGTCTCCGATTTGGTAAAATTATATTTTAAGAATGGAAATTTTTTGTAAATCGACCCTTGAAGACCAAAGTATCAATATTATTTCTACAAAGTATTTTTATTATTACAAGCCTAACCGAAATTGATAAATGATGTATCGTTCTAGAGTTTGAGATCTACAATTAGGTGAAATCATAAATGGAGAAAGAAATTTTTCGGTATTTGATACTTAAAGAGCAAAAGTAATAATTATGAAGGTCGTGCGTATGACAGAATTCAGAGGCAAGACCCTAGTTGGCATCAGCACATACTACAGACATTTCAATAAACTGTTTTTTATAAAATAAATAGCTTTTCGGAGTTTTTCTTTTTTTTTTGTTACGAAACATATCTGTTTTGCTGTACAATTCCAATGTAAACACTTTATTCTTGAAATTTTCTCACAGGCTATGATCGCAGCAACACATATCACAGATGTATGGATATGCTGTGTGTATTTTTTCCAGGTTGGTTTTATTCTGTTACAGTCAGTGGCAATTTGTCATACATTAAACATAATCGTTTTGTAATATATTGTAGGTGTTTTGGGTGCCATTACTACACTAAATAAATAACAATTCCCACAAATGAGGTGGTTCTGCTTTTCATTATATTACAAGCCTCCAACCTCACCATTTATCGCATTTTATTCGCGAAATTTTCGCACGTGTCATCTAGTTTCTTTACAAAACATATATAATGAATAGACATTTTTACTAATTGCAATGTATTCATATCCTACTGCAATTAGAGTTTACTTCACAACATTAAGCGTACCATGTCATAATCCACAGACCATAACATCATTCCTCCCTATGTCATTGTTCCACTACACAGGAATGCAGGTAACGTTCGCCAAGCACTCCCCGAACCCAAAATCCCTCCAACGAATTTCCACAGGAAATAGCGGTGATACGTTACTCCAAATAAGTCGTTTCCAACCATCCACTGTCTTTTGGCGTCGCTCTTTACACCATCTCAAGCAAGAAATGTTTTGCCTATGATCAGCAGCTAAACCTTCATATCCGTTACTTTCAACTCCTGACGTACAGGCAGTGTGCTGGCTGCGCTGTTAGTAGCACTTAAGAACTCACGAGTGATTCCTTGCGGCTTTTTACAACCACCCTCCACAATGCTCGATGGTCCATGTCCGCCATTAAACGAGGTCTGCCTGGTCTTTGTTTAGTTGTAGATGTTACTTCGCGTTTCAACATCGCAGTCAAGTCACCACAGATCGACTGAGCAGCTATGGAGTTGATTTGTTAGTCAGGCGAATAGTCACGTTCCAAGACACTGAGTTCTCCCGACCGACCCATTGTACATCACGACACTCTCCGCCTCGATTAATACTGTTGGGTCCAACTGTCGTTGCATAACACCGGGGTGTCCGCTTACTTTCCATCAGATAGAGTATATTACTTTGTACTAGAGCTTTAGAAGTAACGAGAAATTGTGTACCCGTGTGTTATTGTTAATAAACCAGCATTCGTTACTATCGAATCGTTACTCGTTACTGCTGGTACAATCGTGTGCTAACATGAAGCATTGTATCGAGTCGCGCTGCGTACGGGACGACTTCATTATTTTTTTCGGAAATCCGTACCTACCTCTCCTCCCGGAATGAGATATCGCCGGACACCCCCCCCCCCCCTGGGGGTATTTCACCTCACGTAATTAATGGATGCCCCCTTACTCGTTACTTTTGGCACAATCGAGCTCTAGTATGAAGCATCGAATCGTGTCACGTCGCGTACAACTTCATTCGTACTTTGTAAGGTTATAGTAAATTTTTCATTTAGTAAAGTAAGTGTAGATAAAATGTGCACTGTAAAATGAAATAACAGTTAGAGTATCGCATTTTAGAATAAACGCATTTCATAAAGGTTTGAAATTAATAAAATCTCACTAAGATGATATCAATAAAAACCAATAACCATTTCAAGTTATCTACCCAAATTTTCTATTTAAAAATTATGTTCTGCAAATTTTTTAATGCTAAACATATGCGAAACCACAACATAACTTTTTATGTCGTCAAAATTATTCGTACTTTTTTTCTGTCATCAGTCTTTCGACTGACTGACGCCATCCTCCATCCCTTCCTATCTTGTGCTAACCCTTTGTATCTCTACATACCCCTTACAACCCACGTCCTCAATTATCTGCTTCATATATTCCAATCTCTGTCTTCCTCTACAGTTCTTACCTTCGACTGTCCCCTCCACCAGCAAATTAACAAATCCAGCATGTCTCAAAATATGACCTACCAGTCTGTCTCTTCTTTCTATAAGCTTCTTTCACAAACTTCTTTCCTCATCCATCATTTCCAAAACTCGTTCATTTCTTACTTTGTCTGTCTACTTAACTTGCAGCATTCTTCTGTAGCACCACATTTCAAATGCTTCAGTTTTCTTTCTTTCCGGTATTCCTAAAGTCCATGTTTCGCTACCGTAAAGTTCTGTGCTCCACACATAGAGTTTTAAAAAGTTGTTTCTAATTCCTAGATCAATATTTGACATTAAAAGCTTTCTCTTTTTTATGAAGGCTCTTTTTGCTAGTGTTATTCTGCCTTTAACATCATTCCTGCTTCGGCCATCGGTTGTAATTTTGCTTCCAAGTATCAGAACTCACTTACTTCTCCTATTGCATCCGATCCTATTTTTATATTTAATCTACTAGTATTGGTATAATTTCTGCTACATTTCATCACTTTTGTCTTGCTTTGATTTATATTCAGTCCAAAATCTTCCTTCAGTATTTTTATCATGCCATTCAGTAACGTCTCATTATCCTCAGCCTGTTCTAATAACAAGACAATGTCATCATCAAATCGTAGCATATTGATTTTTTTCTCCCTGAAAACTTACCTCATTAAAAATTACAACATTTAACAGTAAATAATATTCATTATATTAAAATAATGTATGCGCAACGTATTTTTACTTACACATTTCCCTTTGTTACGAAACGAATTCGAATCAAACTTCCCAGACATACGCGACGCACGATGTTCAAATGTTCATTCCGTCATTCAGATTCATTTAGTCGCTGGGCGAACCGTTCCAGTTCACGCATGATGCGTCGTATTCGTTCGTTTATCGAATCAAACTGACATCCATACGACTAATGCGAGTAACGAAATGAATTTGGGAGTAACGTTTTGGTACTGCGAGTCAGGAGATGCATTCGTTACTCACTAACGAATTAATACTGTTTGCTGCAGCTCTACTTTGTATCGGCTCACCGGCGTCAACAGAATCAACAGAATCAACATCAAGTATTGCAATGATTTTCTTTCTCGCTGTTGTTTTGCTATAAAAATAGAATATAAATAACTTCTTTCTAGCTGTTTATGGATAATGCTAAAATAATATGTGCTTTTGAAATTTTTTTGTAGGAATGACATATACGAAGTCTTAAAACAGTGTGTTCTGATCAAAATAAATTGTACGGTTACCAACGTGTAGCTAATTAAATACAATGTAGCCTTTAAGAGTCACAGTAGCTGTATCAAAGGTGCTAAAATAGATTAGGAAATCTCCAAACGGTAAAATGTAAAAATATGTATAATATCAAAAACGAAACTCTTACTCTACGTAATTATCACATTATTTCTTCAGTTCACAGCAGTAATAGGCGTTTCGTATACTCTGATAAATATGTTTCGGTTTAACAAGACGACTTTGAAAAATAGAAGGAAATACAAAAAGATAAAAATTTTGACATGCCACTAAATAAGTACGACCTAATTCCTGTGTGCTCGTCACTTCGTAGTACCTTCTACATCTAGGGAATCCCGAATAAATCACTATGAACGTGTGCCCAATTAATGCCCGATTAATGCGACCTTAAGGCTTTCAATTTTTATTGCTCCAGTACGTAACTCAAACAAGATATTAGAACTATGAATAGAATAATACTAAAACGCTGAGTTAATCCTGCAATTTTCAATAGCACAATTTTAATTAAAATCTAAAGACGATGATATTTTGTGTATAATCATTACTAACCAAGCTAATAACAATGGCCAAGTTTCTCTGCCATTAAGATTTGCCGTATTGGCAGGCTTAGAGTCCAAAGTAGACAAAATGTGTTCAGAAAAGTAAAAAAAAAAAATTTAGATTTGCCGAAATCTCTGAATGTTCAAAAAGATTTCTAAAATATTTTAAGAAACAAAAAATGTCTGTAAACATTTTCTGCGGCGAGGGGCGTGGCAAAGATGTGAATTCGTGAGATTCTGCTCTTCTGGTTTCATCAAAATTCTGGGTGAGAATTACAAATGACATTTGACCTTGCAGCAGAGGACAAGAGAATTTTGTTAAAAAATAATTTAAATTGTTTTCAAAAGCGTCCTGGTACTGAAATCAGTATTTCGTTTGAATGAAAGTAGTTTTACACTTATCGCGTTCTATACAGCCTAGATCACCATTAAAGCTAATATTACGTGGCATAACGTAGGTTGTTAACGTTGATTTTTAATGCTCTCTGCTTATACTGATGCCATATTAGTGAAGTCATTATGTCAGCCGTGTCAGCGATTCAAACTCTGTAATATCGATCTGAATCACGGATAACAGAAAAGAAACTTGTAAGAACCCGTGAAGATTTTCGATCAAGTTTATATCGCGATTCAGTATTGCCACTAACATGCGGTGATTAGCGTGTGATTGAAGCATTGATTTTCTAGCAAAATTTTAGCGGAATTTGTGGATAGGTGGAAATGCAACCTGGACCAGGATGATAACTGAAACTATATGCTACAGCGCAGGGCACGGGGAACTGCATTGTGCTTTACTTTATAAGTATTTTTTGGAGTTAACCAACTTCGAAGACAAGACTTGCCAGAACACTTTGTTGAACCCGTCATTTTTGACGGGCTTTGAGGGTAGTTGTTAATAGTAAATGGTATCATTTATGAATTTACTGCTCTTGGCTTATGAAATATTGGATTAATCAAATACAGTATAGTGATTTAACCTTCTACACTTGGGAAGGTTAACAAATAATTCAACTTGTTATACAGTGAAGAGACTACAACATACCGTGTTGATCGACGCGGCTGTTTTTGCTGGTGTGGAGCGACCAGGACGGAAGTGAAGCGGCGAGTCGCACGCGCTGCGCCCAGAACCAATTTGGGCCGCGCATCGCCGCCGCAGCTGCCGGAATGAGAATTAATTTGTGGTTGTGCGGTAGAGCGCTGGTAACCATTCACTGCGCTGCCGACAGTCGTCAGCTCATCAATTTCCACTGCCGCACACAGATAGGTGCGAATTCGATTCGGCGCCACCGCTGCGCTAGCCTTAGGGCGACATTACACACCACACGTCGCTCTTGCTATGCATTCTCGTTAATCTAGTTTCCTGCTAGTTCACATTTTCTTCATTTTTCATTATTATACATTAATTGCCTCGGAAATAATCACTGTGACAAATATTACCGGTCAGTGTGGCTCAGTTCGGTTTTCCGCCGGGACGATCCTCCATCTCTGTCTACACATTTCTCAAACAAAAAATATATTTATCGCACACAGAACATAGTTACAAATTTCGCATACTCCATAACTTTGTGGTAAGACCAATCAAGGGTATAAAATCTATTAAGTATAATTTTCGTGGGTTCCCTGTCGGATAAAGTCGGTGGAAGACGAACTTTCGACGGGGTACCGTGCCGCCATCTTCAGATTTGATGCTCCCCTGAGGAGGCCAGCAGTGTCGTCTTCCATCGACACACTCCAACTCGCGAAGATTATACTTCAGCGATACGACTTGAAAGCCTTTGTTCATATATAAAATCGTTGGCGTAAGCAAGGGCATGCAGCCACAATTCCAAAGCTCCAAATTTGACCGTGTGAATGATGAGTAAAAGTCAGCTGACCATTAGATGTTAGGAAACGGTTGTGCAGAAGAAGGGGAGTTTGTAAGGCCGAAGAAAAATTTGATGTAACTACTATATAATTTACTAAGCTCATTCACTCACTCAATCACCTCGACAGCTATTGGATGGAGAACGGTGACGTCGCGTGCCAGCAGTCACTCGCAAATTAACACCGACGAGATATGTCATTAGAGTAAATTTGATGTTATGTCCACAATTTAATAGTTACACGCCTTGGTCCCGGCTGAATACGAGGCAATTAACCCGGCTTCTGGGGTGGGCAGGGTTCTGCCGAGTACATCGCAGTCCCCTTCCCCATGGTTACGGGTTACGTCCTCAACGGCAGAGAAGAAGGTCTTCGGTACGGCGCTGCCTGCGAATGAGTTAAAGAATCTGGGGATACCATAGGCGACATTAGGGTTCTACCCGAACAAGTCGGCAACTCCTACAACCGGCTCTGCGCGTGTTTACCTGTTGCCCCTGGGTCGTTCTCAGAAAAACTAGGAATTTCATGACTGATTTAAAAAAAAAAAAAAAAATTCATCTACCATATTAAAGGCTTACAATCAAGTTAGATCTTACCCAACGTAATAGCACTGTTATAATTGTTCAGATCAAACATGTAAATATATTAAGTTTTTAAAATTAAAAAAAAAATCACCTCCATGGATGTGACAGCCACCTGGTTCACAGATATGATAATAAAACACACACAGCTGTGATAGAAATAATAAAACATTTTATATGGTAAATTAAACAGGATTTATTAACTTTTTCTGTATCTTTTTAGATATCATGTTTTTTTCCCGAAACAGAGATGTCTTTTTCAAGAAAAATGATAATTAAATTTTGAAGTTTTTCTTTCTGGAAATATCTTATTTTCTGTACCAGCTTTTGGTTTCAACGGGTTTTTAGAAATAAAAAAAAGAAATCTATAGCATAGATCTGTACTTTTTAATGATTTTCCCTGTTATCATATTTAATAAGTTTCTTTTCTTACTCAAAACTGCTTCTTTCTTGATGTATTCATTAATCTGTAATTTTAACACTGCTCAAAACTTAGGGTTTTGGCAAATTATCTTATTTACCACTCAGCATTTTTTTTACAACTTTCTTTGGCATATCATCTTTTTTGATACTGCCATGATATATTTTTGTTTATACTTCGCCACTCGCCTCTTCAGTGACGAAATTTCTTCTTTAAGTTTATTTAATCATATTGATTACTTTTTGCAAAGACATTATTTCTTAAATATATTACTTCAATGCTTAAATTTCTACCAAATCAGTATTTAAATCACATCCAAGGACAGGCTGTGTCCAAGGATGTGATAAAAACCAACAAATTCTATATTTAAGATCATGGGCTTTTGAAGTTATGATAAGGAAGGATGAAGGAATTTAAAGAAAAAATTTGTAGAGGGCAAATGTAGGTGGGTGCAGGATAGGGGGAAGATAGCTGTGTAGGGAAATTGCCACCGGAGCCTGTGCTCCATTGCAATTAAATTAAATTAAATTAAATTAAATAGAAAGTTGGAAAACAAATATTTACATCTAATATTATAATTTACCAAATTAATTTATTATCTTATATGATTATTTTAAATCTGTATGTGCCATAGATGTGATGAGTTGATCTTTACTTTCTACAAATCAAGAGCAAAAACATTAAATATAACCACATAAATCAGAAAGCATGCTACTGTTTCAGTATCACTGAACAAAATGGCTCCTTGAATGTCGATTCTTCAATCGATACAGTATGGTGCTGCCACCTGTAAGAATTTATTGGCACTTTTCTTTCTGTTCACAGACGTGATCTACTTCTCTGGTTACAGGAAACTTGCAATTAAATAAATATGAAAATTAAATTTAACTTTAACGTTTTGGTAGAAGTTTTCTAAATGTACTCTAAGTCGAAAATATAGTCTAAACAGTTAATTTATTGTTTGGTGTATGAAATATTAACCTGGAAACAAACAAAACTGTAAGTGGTGAGAGTCCACGGATGTGACAAATCACATTCTGTGGACAAAATTTAAACAATAAATAAAATTATTTTGTCTCATCTTGCAACTTCTATTCATTCCATCAGTTGTATGAATGTTATTTATATATTTAAATTACTTTTTAAAACCTTACTCTTTGTCCGTCGGTGGGACAGTCCATCGTGGCTAACTGGTCAGTTACTGCCCGCCAAAAGCTGTGCAGCCCCCAGCCAATTAGGTACTGATCCGCCTTCCATTTTGCGCTTCTATAGGTGTAGGGAGCAGCAAGCATGTCAAAGTGCTTGTAACAACAATGAGATAAGCAATCACCTGGCAAAAATAAAAACTTTGATAAACCATATAAGAAACAATGCTCACCATGTCAAATATTTTAAATACCGCTATGGTCCTTCTAATCATCAGTAATCATATGGACTATCGTCATAAACCGTATTATTTAAGTTAATAACACACAAGGGTGTGGGGGATTGGAATGATTTACCGAGGGGAATGATGAATAACTTACCGAAAACGTTAAAAGAATTTAAAGTTAAAATTTGTAGAGGGCAAATGTAGGTGGATGCAGGATAGGGGGAAGTTGGGTGTGTAGGGAAATTGCCACCGGAGCGTGTGCTCCATTTCAGTTAAATTAAATTAAAAAAAAAAAATTAATATATCTGTCACTTTGTGTAGTTTCATCGAGATTCATACGATAGTTTCTACTTAGTAGATTTATACAGACAAGCAGTAGCGGCATGTCATTTAAGGCTCTGAGGTGGAGCCGCCCCAAAAGATATATTAAAATATGTTTTTATATAGAGTAATACAGAATTTAAATTAACAGGAAGCATTTCGAGAATTTTCCACACTCGTTTAAACACTGGAAGTCTATTTTTTTTTTAGAACTGTTGATATGAAAGAATGTTTCTCAAACGGGTAGTTTTTTTAAGGCTCTGCCTTTGGAACGCCGTTACATTGCATGTAGCAGAGAATTGGGGGCGTGGCTTTTACGGAGTATAGCTCTTATAGACTTGTAGCAGGCGCAGCTTGCAGAGCCTACAGCGCTTCTACCAATCCCATCATGATTTTCTTGTAACGCTAGTTTCTAAATCTCCAGCTTATGCTGTCATGCGTCATTGATTGACGATAAATATTAATTTTTTTACAATGTAAAAGATACTTTTATGATTCGGGCTTTGGCCATTGTATCAACCATAGTAAAGGCACACTGAGTTTGTTAACATTCCACTAGAGTGCACTACAATACGGTGATATAAGATTCACCATTTAGCAAGAATTTGTCGAACGATTAGACGAAATTAGCGCGCGATTTGTTAAAGGTGTTTGCACGAGAAAGTGTGTTGTTCAGAAGTTTCTTTTTGTGAGCGTGTTTTGCAATTGAGCCTGATTCCTCGTGAGTTATATTTTCGTTTTTGAGAATAGCTGCAGCTTTCCGGCGTTCTGAAAGTGCAATATGTGTTCGGTTTGCAATTTACTGGGAAAAAAATTTGGAACCCGAGCTTAAAGTGAAGAATCTTGGGGCACTCAGACCCGATCTTAACGTCAGTCAAGAACTAAAACGTTGCAAATCCAGGGAAGGGTATGTTCGCAATTTCAGAAGAGAAATATATGACGCAGCTGAGTGGTTGTGTGGTTGTGAAGTGAAAAAGGCATTTTTCTATTTCACATGTTTTAGTCGAATTTTTACAATTTTTATGCTACTGCATTAGATGCATTTTGACGGATTTCACAACATGTACGTTAGAGTGATCTACCAAAAATACGTATTTTGAGACAGAATTGTAGAGGGCAAAAATGTCGCCATCGAGACTTTTACTGCAGGGATGAATGATTCGCAGCCTTCCCCAGCGTAAAACTACGAGCCGCCACTGCAGACAAGTAATTCATAATGTACGATTGAGCTTACATTATGGTGTAAAAGGACTCCCGTGATACTCAATACCCTAAGCTATCATTATGTACAGTTGCGTAGAAAAATATTCTATAGATTCTTCGCAATTGGGGCACAGGCAGACAGAAATAAAAAAAATAAAAAAATGCTATTTTGGCCTCTCTGGAACTAAGTAACTCACTCTATTTCAACGGATAACATTAGATATTGAGAAGTTACTGAATGGCATGAACAAAATACTGAAGGAAGATTTTGGACGAATATAAATCAAAGCAAGACTAAAGTGATGAAATGTAGCAGAAATGATACCAATACTAGTAGATTAAATATAAAAATAGGATCGGATGCAATAGGAGAAGTAAGTGAATTCTGTTACTTGGGAAGTAAAATTACAACCGATGGCCGAAGCAGGAATGATGTTAAAAGCAGAATAGCACTAGCAAAAAGAGCCTTCGTGAAAAAGATAAACCTTTTAGTTTCAAATATTGATCTAGGAATTGGAAAGAACTTTTTAAAAATGTGTGGAACACAGCACTTTACGGTTGCGAAACATGGACTTTAGGAATACCGGAAATAAAGAAAATTGAAGAATTTGAAATGTGGTGCTACAGAAGAATGCTGAAAATTAGGTGGACAGACAAAGTAAGAAATGAACGAGTTTTGGAAATGATGGGTGAGAAGAGAAGTTTGTGGAAGAAGCTTACGGAAAGAAGAGACAGGCTGGTAGGTCATATTTTGAGACATGCTGGATTGGTTAATTTGTTAGTGGAGGGAACAGTCGAAGGTAAGAACTGTAGAGGTCGACGGAGATTAGAATATATGAAACAGAAAATTGAGGACGTGGGCTGTAAGGGGTATGTAGAAATGAAGAGGTTAGCACAGGATAGGAAAGGATGGATGATTGCATCAAACCAGTCGAAAGACTGACGACAGCAAAAAAAAAACAAAAAACAAAAAATCATTAGTTATCGCTACACGCAGTTGAAATTCATATACTAGATTTTGCATGATGGGTACAGAGACAGACACAATTTGGCCCCTGTATTGATTAATAAGTTATCATAATTTGTAGTTTTGTTGAATGCTAATTATTAGTTTTTGAGTTATGCGTGCACAAAAAAAGACAGGGATGGAGTGGTCTAACTGCAGTACGTTATGTTTCACTCGCAGGCGGTTTATGACCAGCTTGCTTTAATTGGTTCTACAGTCGTCCTTCTTGTATGACCTAACAATAAACTTTCTTACTATTATATTTTGACAAAATAGTATTGATCAAATAATTGTAAGCTTCGCCATGGTTTCGCTTGTGAACGACGCACACGATTTTTGCTTTGAGCTTGTGTTAGGGATGGGCATTTAAAAAAATATATCGATAAATATCGAAACGATATTTACAAACACTATCGATATATATCGTTGAAAAAATATCGATATTTCGATATATCGATATTACGATATTTTTGGCTAAAGGGAGTAATTATCTAAAAAAAAATAATCATAACATAAATCAAAATATTTAAGAAAATTCTGAAAATTAAAGACACAGGTAGAAATTATACAAACTTTTATTGATTTATTATTTTTTTCAATCAATCAAACCAGTATTCGTCTGATATGGACATCAAAAGGACTCTCTGTTATATGTGCTCCCCTGTCAATCTACTCCTGTTGTTCGGTACAGCTAAGTTGACTGCAGGAGCCACTCTCTTGGACGACACAGAAGAAGCTTGACTTATAAAGTATTTCAGCGCGCAGGAGCTCTGGCAATTCACCCAAAACTTTACTGGGTCTGATTTTCTGTCTATTAATGGTTGGTCCAGATACTGCTTAAGCTCATTAGGAAATGAGCCAGAGCCTCTTGCATAACAGTAGTGCTAAGGGATAATAGCTTTTCATGTGCAAACCAAATTGATGCGTTATCTGCGATATATTGTGTTGCTGCTGTAGACCTTACTTCTGGAGAACGTTGTCCTCGTCGTCTTAGTTCCAAGCGAATATCATTACTTATTTTAGATATCGCATTTGACACACCGATTGGAGAAGTGAAGTGTATACGTTTGAATCGAAGGTCCAAAATGGTAGCATCTGCAAGAAATGTATTTATTTCTAAAGGACTTAATTTCTCTTGAATTCTTTGAAGTAAAGCCTCTTTTACCGTGAATCCTAAAGTGGTCGAAGGAGTAGCTTGTTCCGGTACTTGTCGAATCAGATTTGTAACAGGAATGGCTAAGCTAGCAGTCACACAATTTGTACCACTAACCTCTTCAGTGGCTTCTTTGAAAGGACCAAGCAGGACAATGAGGTCACGTTTTATATTGAGCTGTTAAGTTGCAACCATATTAAATGTGTTTATATTTGACTGACTTTTTGTAGCTAAGATTTTAGCTACAATTGACAAATCGTTCTAACATATTAAAGTAGGAGTTCCATCTGGTACTAACAGCTTGTGTCAAAGTCAACACCTCTCTTTCCTTTTCCCCAGATGCTTCTTGTTCAGATCTTAATAGATCCATAGCATTGACAGACTGCTTAAAATAAGTAACAAAAGTTTTTACATGATCACAGAGTGCTGCAAATGAATTATTTTCACTTAACACTCCATCAACGATTTTCATCATCAGGGCTTGACCAGTAAGTTGCAATTTCTCTGCTGTGCGTATGTTGCGAGGGCATACGCTGTTGTTGATGGTGATTCATCCGTCGGATGGGAATGTTAAGGTTGGCGCCCCCTTTAGAATGTTTCGAAAAAGTAGGCCTGAACATGCCGACACCGGCTTCTACCCTCTCCCTTCTTTCATCTCTCATCCATAACACTCTATACTGAACCACACAGTGTCACTGTCAAACGCACTTAGGAGCACTGTCACACTGAGGAAGGAAACGGGGAATTTTTTTTAACTGCTTAACGTCTCTTAACAGCGAGGTCTTTAGAGAGAGGAGAGGATGGGAGGCAAGGAATGGGGAGGAATTCGGCCATGGCCTTTTGAAGGAAGCATCCTGGTATTTGTCTGGAGTGATTTGGGAAACCATGGAAAACCCAAATCTGAATGCCCGGACGGGGATTCGACCCGCCCTCCTCCCGAATGCGAGGCCAGAAAGCTAACCATTGCACCACCACGTTCGGTGAAACGGGAAACCACCACAGTTCAAATTCCTAGGACTTTCCTTGGAGGGATATACATCACCCATGGTAATCGCCTACAACCTGACACGGGAGAGGCGTTCGAAGAGGATCTTACTATCAGTAAAAGCTATTGGTGTCTCAGTGATTAAAAAATTAAAAACCATTCTCACTACATCAATCGAAGACAGCAATCACAAGAAAGTATTCTTTAGTGGGGCTGTAATTCACGAGAAAGTTATATATCTTAATCCATATTTTAAAGAGCATTACAATGAACTTTAGGATAGAGGATTTAAAGCAATCTAGAATTGGTTTATTAAGTGCGTTAATCATTCCACTACATCAAAATTTTTCTGTATACTTGGAACGTATTCCCTATAATCTATCTATATATATATATAAAGATGAATGTACACTCCTGGAAATTGAAATAAGAACACCGTGAATTCATTGTCCCAGAAATGGGAAACTTTATATACACATTCCTGGGGTCAGATACAACACATGATCACACAGACAGAACCATAGGCACATAGACACAGGCAACAGAGCATGCACAATGTCGGCACTAGTACCGTGTATATCCTCCTTTCGCAGCAATGCAGGCTGCAATTCTCCCATGGAGACGATCGTAGAGGTGCTGGATGTAGTCCTGTGGAACAGCATGCCAAGCCATTTCCACCTGGCGCCTAAGTTGGACCAGCGTTCGTGCTGGACGTGCAGAGCGCGTGAGTCGACGTTTCGTCCAGTCCCAAACATGCTCAATGGGGGACAGATCCGGAGATCTCGCTGGCCAGGGTAGTTGACTTACACCTTCTAGAGCACGTTGGGTGGCACGGGATACATGTGGACGTGCATTGTCCTGTTGGAACAGCATGTTCCCTTGCCGGTCTAGGAATGGTAGAACGATGGGTTCGATGACGGTTTGAATGTACCGTGCACTGTTCAGTGTCCCCTCGACGATCACCAGAGGTGTACGGCCAGTGTAGGAGATCGCTCCCCACACAATGATGCCAGGTGTTGGCCCTGTGTGCCTCGGTCGTATGCAGTCCTGATTGTGGCGCTCACCTGCACGGCGCCAAACACGCATACGACCATCATTGGCACCAAGGCAGAAGCGACTCTCATCACTGAAGACGACACGTCTCCATTCGTCCCTCCATACACGCCTGTCACGACACCACTGGAGGCGGACTGCACGATGTTGGGGCGTGAGCGGAAGACGACCTAACGGTGCGCGGGACAGTAGCCCAGCTTCATGGAGACGGTTGCGAATGGTCCTCTCTGATACCCCAGGAGCAACAGTGTCCCTAATTTGCCGGGAAGTGGCGGTGCGGTCCCCTACGGCACTCCGTAGGATGCGACGGTCTTGGCGTGCGTCCGTGCGTCGCTGCTGTCCCGACCCAGGTCGACGGCACGTGCACCTTCCGCCGACCACTGGCGACAACATCGATGTACTGTGGAGACCTCGCGCCCCACATGTTGAGCAATTCGGCGGTACGTCCACCCGGCCTCCCGCATGCCCACTATACGCCCTCGCTCAAAGTCCGTCAACTGCACATACGGTTCACGTACACGCTGTCGCGGCATGCTACCAGTGTTAAAGACTGAGATGGAGCTCCGTATGCCACGGCAAACTGGCTGACACTGACTGCGGCGGTGCCCAACCGCTGCGCAGCTAGCGCCCTTCGACGGCCAACACTGCTGTTCCTGGTGTGTCCGCTGTGCCGTGCGTTTGATCATTGCTTGTACAGCCCTCTCGTAGTGTCCGGAGCAAGTATGGTGGGTCTTACACACCGGAGTCAATGTGTTCTTATTTCAATTTCCAGGAGTGTATGTATGTTTGTTTGTTCTTCACACAAATCCACAGTTTTCATCCGATTTCGATGAAACTTTGCACACTTATCCTTTGAAGCAAGGAGAAAAATACTGTCTACATTTGGTTGAAAAATTATCTGTATAAATATCACATGTTGTCTCATAATTTCGAAATACTACTGAACGGCGATAGACAGACGCGTTGGATATGGACGTCTCTGTACCGTTTTTCCGTGTAGCGGACAGGCAGCTCAGTGGTTAAAGCGCTTGCTTACAAATGTTTGGGTCGTGGTCTCCGGTTCAAATCTTCGTGGGGACTAATATTTTTAAAAAAATTTTTTTGATCGCAAGAGTCCACGCCTGGCCCGTAGGTTATTCGAATTGAATGTTAAACTGTAGATATGACAAAGTTAGCGATGCAATGCGAGGCAAATCGTAGGTAGTCTTGCAATGATGCAGCTGAACACTTTTTTTTACGTTATAATGATCCCTCAGGTGTTGTTCGCAGTCGGGTGTGTGTTTGTGAACCGCAGTAATAATATTATTAAATACGGATGTAAGTCTCTGTCTTTTTTTTTACGTTTTGACGACTAAATGCTATATCGATATTGATGGAATTTGATAAGAAATCTGTACAAAGGGCACAGCACATTTTTTCGAGTATGATTAACGGTTTTAGTCATGAAATTTTTGAGATCTTATTGAATGGTGACAGAAATATGACGGAAATTGATTCTCTTCAAGAGGCAGGTTTCGACGGTAGAATGATATATTGATAGCTTTCCTGTCATATTATGCCCGCCTCGATATTGTTTGGGACCAATCCTTCGTTACCCAATAACTTCCTATATTCAATTCTGGCAAAAAAATTCTTAATCCACGCGTACGAAGTCGCGAGTACGAGCTAGTCCTATATAAAGTCATTCTGTATTCAAGGTTACGGTATTGAAGATTTCCGTATTCAAGATTTTCGTATTTGCGGCTAATTTACGGAACGTATTCCTTGAGATTAAGGAGCTTTGACTGTAGACTAGATTGTAGATATTTGAATGAATTAACAGTCATTCCTAATAACTTGTGGTTCATCAACCCATTATTTGTTATTCGTAAATGAAAAAAAAAAAAAAACATTTGAAAAGATAATATTTCAACTACAAAGATAAAATAACCGCTTACATACTAATATAAAAATGTCGTTAACGTGAAGATGTTAAAATTTAACAGCTTTTTTTAACCTCTCAACCGCTGATGAAGCTGTTATATTTCGACGAATTCACTTTTTAAGACACCTTCAAAAGATTGGATATGTACGTATATTTGTCCTATATACATGTAACGATTAAATTGGATACTGAACTGCGTTCGTAGAAAAAATATCGAATTGGTGCTTAAAATCGATACACTAAATACAATATCGATGTATCGATATATCGAAAATAAAAATATCGGCGATAAATATCGATATTTTTTAGAAAAAATATCGATATATCGATACATCGATATATTTTGCCCATCCCTAGCTTGTGTGCTTTATTCGCCGCTTTTGTTTTTTCGCTCGCGGTGTACCGCAGTCTGGATTTCTCGCTGTAGGGTAGGGATGGGCAATCAAAAAAATATATCGATAAATATCGAAACGATATTTACAAACACTATCGATATATATCGGGGGAAAAATATCGATATTTCGATATTTTTGTCTAAAGGGAGTAATTATCAAAAAAATCATAAAATACATCAAAATATTTAAGAAAATTCTGAAAATTAAAGAGACAGGCAGAAATTATGTAAACTTTTATTAATTTATTATTTTTTCAATCAGTCAAACCAGTATTCGTCTGATATGGACATCAAAAGGATTCTCGGTTTTATGTGCTCCCCCGTCAATCTACTCCTGTTGTTCAGTACAGCTAAGTTGACTGCAGGAGCCACTCTCTTGGACGACACACAAGAAGCTTGACATATAAGGTATTTCAGCGCGCTGGAGCACTGGCAATTCACCCAAAACTTTATTGGGTCTGATTTTCTGTCTATTAATGGTTGGCCCAGATACTGCTTAAGCTCATTAGGAACTGAGCCAGAGCTTGGAACCTCTTGCATAACAGTAGTGCTAAGGGATAATAGCTTTTGATGTGTGGACTAAATTGATGCGTTATCTGCGATATATTGTGTTGCTGCTGTAGACCTTACTTCTGGAGAACTTTGTCCTCGTCGTCTAAGTTCCAAGCGAATATCATTACTTATTGTAGATATCGCATTTGACACCGATTGGAGAAGTGAAGTGTATACGTTTGAAACGCGGGTCCAAAATGGTAGCTGCTGCAAGGAATATATTTCCTTCTAAAGAACTTAATTTCTCTTGAATTCTTTGGAGTAAAGCCTCTTTTACCGTGAATCCTAAAGTGGTCGAAGGAGTAGCTTGTTCCGTTACTTGTCGAATCAGATTTGTAACAAGAATGGCTAAGCTAGCAGTCGCATAATTTGTACCACTAACCTCTTCAGTGGCTTCTTTGAAAGGACCAAGCAGGTCAATGAGGTCACATATAAGGATTGCAATCCCGCAGTGTTTTCAATCCCGCGGGATCCGCGCGGGATTTGCGCCAATCCCGCGGGATCCCGCAGGATCCGTGCGGGATTGGTTTTAACGCATATATTTAAAACATAGTTACTTTTAGTAAATTAAATAATAATTAAATTAATAAATAATTTTTAATGTTAAATGATAAAAATTAACAGTTAACAATATTTTGATTGGCAAAATGACATTAAAACTTTTTAGCGTGTCTTAAGTGTATTTAGAGGTTTTACATTTTTGTTTTTTAATCTAAACCAATTTTTAAAATAATAAAAATGGATAATATTGAGTCTTAAGTCATATTATGTGCCTTACAATACATCGCATAAGTTTAAAAATATGGTTTGCTTGATGGCCAAGTTACCAGAGTTTTTTATTGTTTTTGTAAATTCTAATTAAACGTTCCATAACACCGAGAAAAGCATTCCATTTCACAAAGTGAAGTGAATATACTCTGTAAAGTGTAGACTTGGCTCAGAACAAGATCTCATAACTTTTTGTCACTGCACAAGCACGAGACTTGGCCTTATTTTTGCGTGATTCATTATTATATCTCCTGATTCCTTGTTTGATATTACAGTTGATTTAATGTTATTAAAAGAAACTACTCACCAACACGTAAACTGTCAAGTATTTCAGATTTACTTATGTGGCGTAACGACATTTTTAGAGTGGAAATTATTATTTTTTAGTAAGAAAGGAGATTTTCTCGGAGAATGATTGCAGTGAAGTCCTCATAGGTTGTATCTCCGGATTTCATTGCAAACACACGAAATTACACACGTGAGGAAGACGGCGGAGGCAGCTGTCGGAGTATGGTGTTCCTACAACACAATTCGTCGATACACCCTTGAAAATTTGATTATAATTTTTTTACCTTTAGTCGAAATAATAACAAGGAGAAGAGGAATTAATCGAAAGCCTGAGCGGCACATGTAAGCAAGTGGCTTTCGTCAAAGAAACGTATTGAGGCAGCGGCCAAAACAACAAGTCAAAGGATATACAATTTCCTTTTGATAGGTGTTAAATAAGCAGGTACGCGATCGTTAAAATTACGATAGCATTAGTTTCATATCAACGAATAATCAAATTTTCAGCCGCAAATTAGGAAATTATCACAATTACTTTCTCTGCAAATACAGAAAATGGGAAAAATGAAACCGTGAATATAAAGCTGTAACCTTGTAGTTCAGATAACATATGCGACACTTAAAAAATAATTATATAGTTAGAAAATCGTACTAAATACGCACCATAACTCAAATTACAGAAATGTGTACTCGAAACAAACGTTTTGATGAATGCGTAAAAGTGTATTTATTTACTTACGAATGACGAAGATTGACAAAAACAAACACTTATTCACATGAGTCAAATGCCAACTGGAAGGGTACAGGCAAACAGTGTAAAATATCCGACAGAGACCGAGTGGGGCAGCGAGTCACGCAGACTGACACGCGTTTCCGCCGGATTTTGCGGATTGCGGATCCGCTTAATTTTGTGCGGGATCCGCCAGACTGTCTAATGATGCGGGATCCCGCTTTGCTGGATTGCAATCCCTAGTCACGTATTACATTAAGCTGTTAAGTTGCAACCATATCAAGTGTGTTTATATTTGACTGACTTTTTGTAGCTAAGATTTTAGCTACAATTGCAGAGAGTCTGACAAATCGTTCTAACATATTAAAGTAGGAGTTCCATCTAGCGCTAACAGCTTGTGTCAAAGTCAACACCTCTCCTTCCTTTTCCCCAGATGATTCTTGTTCAGATCTTAATAGATCCATAGCATTGACAGACTGTTTAAAATAAGTCACAATACTTTTTGCGTGATCGCAGAGTGCTGCAAATGAATTATTTTCATCATCAGTAAGTTGCAATTTCTAATCACCAAACCTCTCTGCATTGCGTATGGTGCAAGGGCATACGATGTTGTTGATGGTGATTCATCCGTTGGATGGGAATGCTAAGCTTGGCGCCCCCTTTAGAATGTTTCGCAAAAGTAGGCCTGAACATGCCGACACCGGCTTCCACCCTCTCCCTTCTTTCATCTCTCATCAACAACACTCTATACCGAGCCACACAGTGTCACTGTCATACACACTTAGGAGCACTGTCACACTGAGGAAGTAAACGGGGAATTTTTTTAAACTGCTTAACGTCTCTTAAGATTGAGGTCTTTAGAGACGGGAAAGGATGGGGGACAAGGAATGGAAAGGAATTCGGCCATGGTCTTTTGAAGGAAGCATCACAGCATTTGCCTGGAGTGATTTGGGAAAGCATGGAAAACCCAAATCTGGATGCCCGGACGGGGATTCGACCCACCCTTCTCCCGAATGCGAGGCCAGAACGCTAACCATTACACCACCATGTTCAGTGAAACGGGAAACCACCCCAGTTCATCTTCCTAGGACTTTCCTTGGAGGGATATACATCACCCATGGTAATCGCCTACAACCTGACACGGGAGAGGCTTTCGAAGAGGACCTTACTATCAGTAAAAACCATTGGTGTCTCAGTGAATAAAAAATTAAAAACCGCTCTCACTACATCAATCGAAGACAGCAGTCACAAGAAAGTATTCATTAGTGGGGCTGTAATTTACGAGAAAGCTATATGCATATTTTAAAGAGCATTACAATGAACTTTAGGTTAGAGGATTTAAAGCAATCCAGAATTGGTCTATTAAGTTCAAAGTGCGATAATCACTCCATCACATCAAAATTTTTCTGTATACTTGGAACGTATTCCCTATAATCCTATATAAACTAACATTCTGTATTCAAGGTTTCCGTATTCAAGATTTTCGTATTTGCGGCTAATTTACGGAACGTATTCCTTGCGATTAAGGAGTTTTGACTGTAGAATACATTGTAAACATTTAAATGAATTAACAGTCATTTATAATGACTTGTGTTAGATCAACCCATTAATTGTTATTCGTAAATGAAAAAAAAAAAAAACAGTTGAAAAGATAATATTTCAACTACAAAGATAAAACAACCGCTTACATGCTAACATAAAAATGACGTTAACGTAAAATTGTTAAAATTTAACAGCTTTTTTTAACCTATCAACCGCTGATGAAGCTGTTATATTTCGACGAATTCACCTTTTAAGACACTTTCAGAACATTGGATATATACGTATATTTATCCTATATACATGTAACGATTAAATTGGATACTGAATTGCGTTCGTAGGAAAAACATCGAATCGGTGCTTAAAATCGATACACTAAATACAATATCGATGTATCGATATATCGAAAATAAAAATATCGGCGATAAATATCGATATTTTTTCTAAAAAATATCGATATATCGATACATCGATATATTTTGCCCATCCCTAACATGTACTGTTTGAAGTAGAAGGTTTAAAATGTTGCGCCTGCATTAAAGTTCCTTAATTGACAACGATGTACATGAAGTGTAAAATTCTTTCACTATGCATCAATTACTTACTTTTTTTTGGTAAATGTTTCCAATCAGTTTAATTACTTTTTCTGTTAAAATTTTCTAGAGATTATTGGATGCGTCATAAGTTTCCAACAATATTAAAAGATACATAACAGCTGGGCTGATTTCCAATTCCGCCGGTTCATACGGCACGGTCTCTCCAAGTTTTCCCCTTTACTACTGCCCCCTGTACGTTTTTGAGCTCTGCATTCACTCCCCCCATTAGGACAGTGTTCATGGCAGAGGTGGAAGACGCGTGCAATTGAAACTCAACAGCCAGGTGGCCGAACTATCCCCAGGAGGACCTCCCGGCCAAGTAAGGTTTTTTTTATCTGCTTTACGTCTCTCTAACAGCGAGGTCTTTAGAGACGGGAAAGGATGGGGGGCAAGGAATTGGAAGGAATTCGGCCATGGTCTTTTGAAGGAAGCATCCCGGCATTTGCCTGGAGTGATTTGGGAAACCATGGAAAACCCAAATCTCGATGCCCGGACGGGGATTCGAACCGCCGTCCTCCCGAATGCGAGGCCAGAACGCTAGCCGTTACACCACCACGCTCGGTAATAATATAACAATCCTACGACATTCTCCCTCGTCGATTAAGATGATATGCCCGGCCAGTGCAATCATTTCATCGTTAGCGTATCATCTAGTGCTTCGTCTTTTAATCTCCCCCTGATGTGCTCGTTTCTGATTCTATCCTTTCTCGTTCGCTACGTCTCTCATCTCTGCCACCTGTAATATGCTTAGATCTCTCTTGGTCCAGGTTCAAGACCAATAAGCTAACACTGGTAGGAAATACGCTTTATAGAGCAAGATTTGCGCTACACTTCTGATCTACCACCACCAGATTATATCCTTTATCAGATGATAAAGTTGTACAGTCTCACTTATTTTGTACCCAATTTCCTTCTCCATCTTTTCGTTAGTAGTTCCCGTTTAAAGGAACATTCCCGACCTTACCTTTCAGTGGCATCTTCTTTGACGTTTCAGTGATTCTTGATACTATTATTATATTTGTTTTTTCCACATTTATCTCCATGCCATGTTTCATCATAGCCGTCGCCCATTTTATCAGTTCTCTTTCCAGATTCTGCTCTGTCACTTCCCAGATCTTCACCTTAACTCCGTTGGATTTCTGAGTCCCTTAACTTCCGCACGATTAATTCCTAAACCAAGTGAAAGAAAACAGCCGGCATTACTTTTCTGTCTCCCTCCACTTGGAGGATGCTTTCTGAAGTGAAAACTTCTATTAACGCGTCACGCAATGTTTGGACGTGGGTAAAGCTGTGAGTTCGTGACGTCACGTCACCAACACGCCAACAGATTGCGCGTATGATATGCGCGTTCGAATGGGCAAAATCTTTATACAAACACATCATACAGTTTATTTCCGATTTTGATAGAACTTATATACGTGTACTGTAAATCAAATAGAAAAACAATGTTTAAGTTTGATTTACAGATAACTAAACCCTCTCCTACTTTCCCCCTCACCTTAATTTTTGTCAACGTTATTCATACAAACCCACAGTGGTTATCCGATTTTGATAAAAGTTAGCACACGTGTACTTCTAAACAACGCGGTCTGATAGCTCAGTGGGTAAGGCGCTTCCTTCCAGAAGTTCTATCTCCGGTCGCGGGTTCAAATCCTGCTGTGAGTAGGAATTTTTAGGAGTTTTATTTGATTATGTAAGCTACCCCGGTACGTTCCGTGGTTCTGGTACCAGGTTAAAGTGTAGGCCCCAGATGAGAGCAGGTGGCGTTCCCGCCTCTGACATAATAGCTTGGTACATCTTCTCCGGGAAGATTCAACAAACCGTCGGATGGTGGACTAAGTCAGATTTTTAGTTTTTGAAGTGAAAACTTCTATAGGCGCGTTGGGCGATTTTTTTTGATGGTTAAAGTCGTATGAGTTCGCATCACCGACATTCTAATTTAAAAATACATGTGGCGTGTTAGCTCAGTGGTTAAGGTGTTTGACTGGGCACGAAAGGTTCCCACTTCGAATCTCTGTCACGGCGGGAATTTTCGTAGACCATTAACCAAACCTTCACCTCTGGCACAGCTTGCTGTGTAATGTTAAGTACGCCAGAACGCTTCCATGGTTCGTATTCCACGTTGCTATTCATTATTCTAATGAATAATTGTGTTGATTGTTTACTATCTGAAATTAGATTGTTTTCAGATGACATAATGCTGTATAAAAGAATCAAAACGATAGAGGATTGTAAACAGTTGCAGGGTGATCTGGACAGGATATCTAATTGGGTTGGTAAACATGGAATGAAGATAAATGCAAAGAAGAGTCAGCTTATTAGATACACAAATAAAAAACAAAAGGTTAATTATGAATATAAGGTGGGGAAAGAATTGCTTGCTGAAAACTTGAAATGCAAATATCTTGGAATTACTTTTGATAACAAACTTAACTGGGCAGCACACATAGGACAGGTGGTAGGAAAAGGTTTCAAAGTTCTGCACTTGTTGGAGAGAGTGATGAGGGGATGTACGAGAGAAGTCAAGGAATTGGGTTACAAAACTTTGGTCAGACCATTGGTCGAATATGGTAGTGTAGTATGGGACCCTCATTTTACGTATCAAATACAGGAGTTGGAGAGGGTGCAAAGAAGGGCTGCTAGATTTGTTTCTGGAAATTATCGCAGAATGCAATCAGTGACGGATATGATAAAGGAGCTGGAATGGGATTCATTGCAAGACAGGAGGAGGATGAGAAGGGTCATGGGAGTGTACAGGGCATATACTGGCGATGAGGCATGGAAAGATATAGCAATAGGTATGAAAAGTAGTGCATGGAAGGGAAAAGATGACCATGACCACAAGCTGGCACTCGATTTCAGGCACAAGGGTGTGGGAAGATTCTCTTTTTTAGGTAAGGGTGTCAGGGATTGGAATGAGTTACCAAGAGAAATGATGAATAATTTACCGAAAACTTTGAAGGAATTTAAAGATAAAATTTGTAAAGGGCAAATGTAGGTGGGTGCAGGATAGGGGGAAGATGGGTGTGTAGGGAAATTGACACCGGAGCCTGTGCTCCATTGCAATTAAATTAAATTAAATTAAAAGTTAAACTGTAGGTCTCTTGTATCTGCTAGCACTAACGGGTAGGATTAAGGCGGCTGAGACAGGGGCGGAAAGCGCAGCCAATAGAAATCCTGTCAAAAGTTTGTTACGTCCACACGGAAGTATTGCTATTTAGTATATCTGTAGCTATAAGTATGACGTGTTACGCGTATGATATTAATAGTTTTAAGTTTTCACTTCTGTCGGAAGTCCCCAGTCTCTGCCAATTGGTTTTTATTATTATCGTCAACCTAGAGGTCATTACAGCAAGGAGTGGAATGGGCACAAGGAGCGGTAAGTACACTCCTGGAAATTGAAATAAGAACACATTGACGCCGGTGTGTAAGACCCACCATACTTGCTCCGGACACTACGAGAGGGCTGTACAAGCAATGGTCAAACGCACGGCACAGCGGACACACCAGGAACAGCAGTGTTGGCCGTCGAAGGGCGCTACCTGCGCAGCGGTTGGGCACCGCCGCAGTCAGTGTCAGCCAGTTTGCCGTGGAATACGGAGCTCCATCTCAGTCTTTAACACTGGTAGCATGCCGCGACAGTGTGTACGTGAACCTTATGTGCAGTTGACGGACTTTGAGCGAGGGCGTATAGTGGGCATGCGGGAGGCCGTTTGGACGTACCGCCGAATTGCTCAACATGTGGGGCGCGAGGTCTCCACAGTACATCGATGTTGTCGCCACTGGTCGGCGGAAGGTGCACGTGTCCGACGACGTGGGTCCGGACAGCAGCGACGCACGGACGCACGCCAAGACCGTCGCATCCTACACAGTGCCGTAGCGGACCGCACCGCCACTTCCGGGCAAATTAGGGACACTGTTGCTCCTGGGGTATAAGAAAGGACCATTCGCAACCGTCTCCATGAAGCTGGGCTACGGTCCCGCGCACCGTTAGGTCGTCTTCCGCTCACGCCCCAACATCGTGCAGCCCGCCTCCAGTGGTGTCGCGACAGGCGTGTATGGAGGGACGAATGGAGACGTGTCGTCTTCAGTGATGAGAGTCGCATCTGCCTTGGTGCCAATGATGGTCGTATGCGTGTTTGGCGCCGTGCAGGTGAGCGCCACAATCAGGACGGCATACGACCGAGGCACACAGGGCCAACACCCGGCATCGTGGTGTGGGGAGCGATCTCCTACACTGGCCGTATGCCTCTGGTGATCGTCGAGGGGACACTGAACAGTGCACGGTACATTCAAACTATCATCGAACCCATCGTTCTACCATTCCTAGACCGGCAAGGGAACATGCTGTTCCAACAGGACAATGCACGTCCACATGTATCCTGGATGAAACACGCGGTCTGCACGTCCAGCACGAACGCTGGTCCAGCTGAGCGCCAGGTGGAAATGGCTTGGCATGCCGTTCCACAGGACTACATCCAGCACCTCTACGATCGTCTCCATGGGAGAATTGCAGCCTGCATTGCTGCGAAAGGAGGATATACACGGTACTAGTGCCGACATTGAGCATGCTCTGTTGCCTGTGTCTATGTGCCTATGGTTCTGTCTGTGTGATCATGTGTTGTATCTGAGCCCAGGAATGTGTATATAAAGTTTCCCATTCCTGGGACAATGAATTCACGGTGTTCTTATTTCAATTTCCAGGAGTGTAATTCACCCGAGCCTTTTGAAGCTATAATCCCGGCATCTATCTCGAGTGATTTCGGGAACCGTGGAAAAACGCAATCAGGATGGTCGGAAGGCAATGTGACCCCACGTTCTCCCTAGTTCAAGGTCCCAACTTTACCTCTCACTCAACATTTTTGGTACGAGAAAAGTAGTTTGGTTTGTAGGATACAGATAACTTTTGTAATAACGAAATAAGAAGCGACCGTGACTCGTCTACAGATCGTATCTACTGGCAGCAAAGGCCACTTTGTAACCTTATAACTGGTATGGGACCTTTTCCCAACAATAAAAAATAATCCATTTTTTTAATGTTAATATGTCACGAAGAGGAAATATAAATTTAAAAATATGCCTAAAAATAAACAGATACAAACAAAATTACTTCCAAAGGTACAAAACGGAGAATTTACTTCGTAATTCAAAAACTGTTATGACTCTCAATGTTTGCGGAAAACATTTATAGTTTTCACTGTTCGTTACCAATAGACATAAATGATTCTCCAAAACTAATTTGCCTGCTGCTGACTTTTTTTTTCCTTATGAACGCCCTGCCCGCATTCAATATTACGTGGCTACCATGTGGGATGTTTACCCCTACATGGCAACGTCTGGTGTGGTTTCTCGATGCCTTCCTCAATGTGTATTGGTACGTGTTATTGTAGGTGTATTCAATATATATAATTATTTGGGTGTATGAAAGGCGAGGAGAAGAGGGAAGGGGTAAAACCAGGTGCCTTCCGATACATGCCTGCTCTTCCGAAAGACATCTACGGTCGTCAGTCTAGAGGTGAGTGCCGGTATGGTTCATTCAAAAGTCTGTTTATTGTTTTTCACCCAGTCCCTGTCCATTTCGGTGTTCTCCCATTTTTATGTTTTGCCAGATATCAACCGACGGGCTTACGCAGAGCTGACCCTTTAACCAATACATCACTAGGGCAACCATTAGTCAATAGAACCGCTATGTGGCTCCCAAAAAGAAGCCAGTAAATGCGTAAAGTGTTTAACATGCCTATAATAATGTAAATTCTGTTGTTAAATTCGTTACCTAGGCCCACAGTAAGTACCCACCATCTGTGCCCAGAAAGCTGATCGATGGGATACGATGAAAAGCGTGGACAGGGAATTTAACGGCGATGAACAAATGGCTGGATTTTGTTCCTTGCTGAAGGAGGGCATTGCATAAATCGAGACAATGGTGGCGGGATGGGTCTAATGCAATTCGGCGTTTGAATCGTTCGACGGAAAAGATTAAAAAAAGAGGACGTATTGGAGAAGTCCTGGTTGTCTAGCACAATGAGGAAGTATTTATCATTATTTGTCCTGTCTGTTCTGTATGCGCCAATGTTTCTGAGGCGATGACTGTGACCCTTCTCGAAATTTGTATAGACGATTACTGAAAAGGCTTCAAAACTGTCATCAGGACAGCTGAAATGCCACGCCCAGTAGTTGTACCTGTCCGTCCTAAGCTGGTGGGTAGTGGTGTGGTGCAGCGAGACAAACAGAGGTGTTTTTGGTGCAACTAGACAAATAAATGTAGTAAAAATGTGAATAATTATAGTCTCGTACTGTATAATAGAGGATTAAATGGGTAATATGAGAGGAATTAAGAATACAAATGTTGCTGTAGTGAGAGTGAGTCGCAAGGAATATTTATTATGAATTTAAGGACGCCGCTAATGGCAGGAAGGAGATGCTTAGAAGTCATTCATCATCCTTTCCCCACCAGGGTTTTGGCGTGGAGAGCCAGGTTCCTCTACACCAACCCCACGGACGTGAAAGTCAGCTGTTGGTCGGTATACCATCTGTGGAATTCTGCATACTCTGCCATAAGTAGAGAAAAATGAAAACGAAGTCAACGTTGGCAGTATACTTCTCTGAAAGACACAAGACGATCCTAGTTACTGTTAACCGAATGGCATTTAAGCTCCTTCGAACACAAAAGAGTATTGATCCATAGCTGTTACTGCCCGTCTTGGAAACTTGCTCTGCGTGTAGATGTAAGTCCATTAAATTTCCATCTATGTCTCTGCCACGCGCTCACTCTCTCGCTAGGTGATTAAGATGGCTTGTTTAATTGTATACGCGTCACAATTTCTGCTGTGTTTACTAAGCACATATAAATTGTTGTGGTTAAGAACTGTTGGATACTTGACAATTCCTATGTACTTGTTCTACTGCATGCGCGTCACAGTTTTTCAGTTTCTCTGTCTCAAATTTGTTTAAAAATGGTAGAGAATAGATTTGAATTTGTAAGGTTCATCCATCCACTTACTATTTTATTGTGATTTTTTTCTGCATCTTAACCTTGTGGTTAATAGGTGATTTTCATAAAGTGAATGCAGAAAATCTACTGGGAAGAAGTCCGATTGGTATAAATTAGCAAGAATTGTTAAAGTTAGAGGTAGGAAGGTTACAGTGGAGAGAAACGGTCCTATGTGGCCGGGTCATGATATGTTACGATGATGCGTTAACGCAGAGAGTTTTGAGAGTATCTCCGAATTCCACCGGTCTTATTACGTGATGCAGTACTGGGACGGCTTTGTGTGTGGCCTCCCCTAATCTTGAGGAAGGGAGCAGGTAACAGCACTTCCACCCCCGTAATTTAACACCTTCACCGCAATAAATATCAGCGACCACGCAGATTGCGTCCTGAAAGAAGTTGGGGGGACTTCGTGGGGGGAGATTAATTATGGGTATAAGGAGCTTTCATATTGTTTTATCTTAAATGTGGGACTACCTAGATATGTGTGCGTGTGGGGTTGGAAAAAAAAAGTAAAATTTCCAGCTTTGTTTAATTATACAATGGGACGCCACCTCAAATAACCATGTTTCACTATATTTCCGTAAACAGGATCATGTTGGGTCGTACTGCATGACCCGTATTTGGCGTGGCGTGGCTTACATCGTTGTGATAGGCATTGTTAAGTATAGTGTTTTGCTTTGCATTGCGTATGCTAAGAATAAAGTATGGACAACGTGAAATCAGGAGCCGGCCCGTTCACACCTATTTTTCTGAGGGATATTAAATTTTACATCCTCATTTTACGACGGAAGAATCATTATCAACGCCTTGATTCCATAGGTAGTACAGAGGGATTTGGAAATTAACCAACGTGGTTCGGACTTTACCAGGTACTTAAGAATTCTGTACCATAGTATGTCGTATCCTGCTATCTAAATTCCAAATGACAAAAAGTCCTTCCGCCGTCGGTACCCGAAACACTTATTCCCTTGATGAGACCCAGATAATAACAGGTCTCATAGCGAAATCGGACAACGAAGATGTTTAAAGGGTTAATTATTGCAATTAAATTATTACTTCTTCTTTTTCTCCTCAACCATTAGGATGGTTGGAAATTTAAAGGGGGTAATTTCCCCTTGCCTTCCCCTTCCACAGGTTGGATGACTCTGCCCACCCCTTTGGCACCGTGGTGGTGTCAGGCCAATTATTCGTGTCCTGGTGATGGAGTAATTTTCGTCATCAGGACTTGGCCGGCAGGGTAGGGGAGGTGATGGTGTACAATTCCTAACCACCACATTGTGTACATAAGTCCTGTGTTAAATCCCAAACCACCCCGCTGTGCATAAATATCGCCAACAACATTGCAAAATGCATCAATTTCAGTCAATTATTGCGGATACATTTATTGATAAAGGATTCCTCTTGCGAATTATGGCGTATTGTAAATTATTTCTACTACGGTATCTTTGCTGGCGAAATTAATATCATCGAAAATTGAGATTAAACTAAGAAATTACCTAAAAAGAAGATGAAAGAGTAGATGAACACTCTCCTGCATATATGCGTCATACAATAGTAATCACCTTCTGATTTTTTTAATTTAGATTTTCTAATTGTTATAATTTGATATGATATAATTAATCAATTCTTGAAGTTAGAGGAACTATTGCTCTAGTTGTAATTCTAATACATATTTAGGAGAACATTTTGTACTCAATGTAAACCAAGGTCAGATCAAACCATGAAGTGTAACAGAGATGATAATAGCAACAGGACACCAGAACAGAAACAGACGCAGTACAAGAACCTAGATAATTCTGTCGCTTAGGAAGTAAAATTGCATCTGAGGACCGAAGCAATAATTATCTCAAAAGCGGAATACGTATATAGATACTTTACTTGAATGTTCTTTCCACAACTCGACAGTTTTTATCAGATGTCAATGAAACTTTGAACACCCATACTTTAAAACAAGGGGAGAAATACTGTCTACATTTGGTTCATAAAAAACTCAACTCCTCTCTCCCTTAAGCCTCCCTAAAGCAAAACGTTTGCGACAATTCGTTTAAACGGGATAAAACATTAAAGCAGCCCCCGATCGATGCCAAGTTATGTAAAAAAAGACTTTGGATGTCTGTTCGAAAAACAATTTCATAACTTCATGGATAGGTCAGGTATTCTGCATCATGTTCTTCGCGGAGACAACTGATTTGCATCTTCAGTGTCTGTATGGTTAGAATCATTAACCTCTGCAAATTTAATGGTTAGTCGGTGCAGATGCTGAGGATGACTTTCGTAGTTGAGTCATATTTTAATCACAGAATCGACTCTTCATCTGACACTCGAAGAGCAACGGAACCAAAATTGAGTGGGAATTTAGTGTGAGGCGTTTCAGTTAAGGCCATTTCCACGGCGCGTGGTGTGGTAGTAAGCGCCTTTCATCTTTTACCGCCTTTCATCTTTTACCGCCTGGCGGTGGGTCGAGGCGCACCGTACCTGCTAGCATATGCAGCAAAGATGAAAGGCGTCAACAACCACGCGCCGTGGGAACGCGCCTGTACACGGGGCTGCAGTACCAGGACTGATACCTATCTTCGCGTTACCCCATACAACCTCCGTCACATGGTTGTCATGTAAGCTGAGAGCAGAGGTGCTGTAAGACGTGAGTCATTAGGGGCGACACATTGCCTCGCCCAGCGGCCTAATGAGTCGTGCCAGGTGCCGGCTGCTTCCTGACACTTCCTGTCTGACGGGATAACTACCTGCTCCTGCCCCACGCCTTCCTGCCTGGAGCCGCTCCACCAGACACCTGCTTCAATACGTCAAGACTAGGACCCTCAACCAACGCGGGGCGATATCAGAGCCATTAGTTACTAATACCAAGTTTCTATGAGTGGCTGCGTCTAACTCAAGGCTTGCGTGATCTCAGCCACCCATTATCTACTTGACAAAGGGATAAACCCGAAATATTGTATATTTTTTGTGTTTGCGTGATGTTTTGTGTTGCTTCTGCCCTTCTCCCTTCAACTTTGGTGAGTGTTGGATGTATTGTATCTATCCTTTCCATATTACTGTTACCTCGCGGCACTTCTTTCTTTCCATTGTTACCTTCAACGCCAAGTTTAGATACTCGCAGGGGCGTAGCTACAATGGGGCTAGGCGGTGCAGTGCACCGGGGCCCCTACGATTAGGGGGCCCCCAAGCATACCTCAAGGGGCCCTAAAGCGCATCTCTGGGGGCCCCAACCACTGCTCACGGGGCTCTTAAGGACAACTCAAGGGCCCCCATCCTCAGCTCAGGGGGCCTATACCAGCAC